>JBCAUG010735708.1:0-11740 GCA_038406175.1 Haplosyllis leylae | reverse complement strand
ATCAAAATTGGTCAAAAATACTTTCTATGGACATTTCAAGTGTTTTTGGTCACCATCATATGTGACATCAAAATTGACGTCAATATGTGTGAACCTCATGTCAATTTTTTTGTGAACCTCCTCCATAGTCCAGGTGTTTGATTTTTTTTGACATTTTTAACATCTTTTTGACAATTTGACATTTTTTTAACTTAAACCACCTCAGCCTGTCACAGGGCTATTTTTCTACCTCAGCATCCACCAACTGCTGTGCAATCTGCGGGTACATTTGCACTTTTTTTGCCATTTTTGCAGGGAAGGTTTGGTGGCGGACCATTTTGAATACCCAGATCAAATCCTGTGATGAAACCATTGACCACGTAGTTTACAAACTTGTGGTTTGGATGTGTATGTGCTGGTTGTGCAATCACCTCTGGTTTAACCCGACGGAGTGGCTGATATTTAAATGCTGTGAATACAAAAACTCAGTTTGAATAAGAGTTTATTCAATAACAAATGTACAATAAACACTTTAATTTAACTGTTAAAATTTTAAAACTTCAACCACACTGGGGGAAATATATTATACTATAATAACTTGCAGATGAATAAATTATCAACTTGGTAACATTAAATAGTAAAATGCAAAAGCTGCTGCTTCTTGCAGCCGGAAGTTTGCACGGACTTAAAATCGCTCGATCATTGTGGTCAGGTAAACACAGGTACCTTACTTAACCCTATCAAAACACATTACCTCCCAGAGTTGCACTCTGGAGCCTGGTGGAAACCTGCACAGTACCAACACACATGCCTCCGAAAGCATTTCTGAGTGCAATCTTTGAAATTCCAACATTTTGCACCGTAACCTTTAGCATAGTTTTCACCTTTATTGCCTGCAGAGAAACAGCTGGAGCAACTATGCCAATTTGTACCCGTTTTGAAACTGCGCTGCTGCCCCACAGGGTTGGATTGTTTTTGTTTTTGATTTTGCTGCTTTGATACCTGAAGAGCTAATTTTGCCTGTTTGAAATTAGCATCTTGAATGATGCACTGAATTTCTGGATGTGTGATGTCCCAGTTAATTTCATGCCTCTGTACAAAGAAATGCCTGATGCTATTTTCCAGCTTGACTAGTACTGGAACTGAGTAACACTGATCATACTTGGAAAGGTAAGCCAAATATTCCAAGAAGGCTGAAGCTTTTTGCATGAAGCACTGCAGGTATATTTCACCAAAGAGATACAACAGTTGAAACAGTTCGGGACATGTTTTAGGTTGTTGTGCCTTGATTTGCACAGCCTCACTATTATCGCCCTCTCCAGCTCCTCTTTTGTGCTGGATGTTATCGAAATCATCAGTCTTAAGTAGCAGATAGAGCTAAAAAAATTCATTTTTTGCAATCATTTTGCAATGCCTGGCATCTACTGAAGCCAACATTAGGAGACCCGTAAGGTCCATTGCAGTGTAAGTCACTGGGACTATTTTAGAATGTGCAATGTCAAACTCACGTTTATCATTTCTGGCCTTCTTAGATGGCAGATCATCGAAATTGGCAGAGCACCTCTTGAATCTGGCTATGGCCTGGTGCAAGCTCTCATCTTCCATTTTAGCTTCTGCATCCTTCTGCGCTTTGAGTGTGACATTGCGCTCCTTCTCTGCAGCTGAGGCTTGGGTCTTGGCTCTCTCTAACTGTTCCTCCAAGGCCTTGTTTTGTGCTTTGAAAGCTCTCACTGCTTTCAACTGCTCCTCCAGCTCCTTGTGTCTGTCCACAGCTTCGTTCAATTCTGCTTCCAGCTGCTGTTTCTCTGCTGTGGAGAGAGTAAGAGGATTTGTTGGAATGAGATTGTACATTATTGCACAGAGTTTTGAGCAATAATATATTTTTGGTTAGAATTTTTGACAGTCAAGCCACTTGTGACAAAACAATTTACAGCCACTGAGAGTGTTGGCTACTGCCTTATTGACAATGAAGGAGCACACAAAGGTGAACCATTTATGTGTATGAAGAATGATAATTACCCACAGTAAGAAGTTTGTTTGGGTCTGCAGGGCATACATCAGACATGATCAGTGTAAAGAGGAAATGTTGCTGTCTGCAAAAATAAATCACCACAGTTTTATGGGCAAACTCTTTGATGCAACTGTCAAACCAATGTGGATCCTTGTTACAATATGGTGGTAGATTTGAAAATGTAAATGGCTCAATTTGGTCCATATTTTATAATAAAGCTAGATAGTGACAGGAATTACCCTGGATATTCACGTTCAAGACCTTGCACCACTTTTTCAGTGAAATGATAAGCTCCTATGTGGAGATTGGTTGTACATTACTGCTTGGAAACACATTGTGGTTTCCACACACAAAACCAAACTTTTCCTGGACTAGAAATTGTCTAGCCAAAACCGTTTGTCAAGATCTAGGGGATATTATCATCCCACTGATTTCTGGGTGACCTTCGTTTAATATTTAACAGTTAGAGAAGTGAATGGGATTAGAGGCAGATCCGAGAGTCAACTTAGAGGCAGATCTGAGAGTCAACCCATAAAGGGAGTTTGGACTCATCGAGAACTGCCTTCCTACTTTAAGATGGGAAAGCAATTCCAAGTTATGTGGTATTTTATTTGTACAAGCAAGTAAGATTGCAGAGAGAAATAATTGACCAAATCCTCCTGGATCTGCCATAAGAGCAAAGCAATTGCAGATGCTGTTTTCCTTTTTGCGGAAAAGACATTTACTGTCAAGGTGCACCTCAGAAATAGATATGTAAAATAAAACTTCCTACCTTTATAATTTATTTTTATTCAATTTTTGGCAACTGCTGATGCAGATTCTGCTGATAATTAAAGATTTTGCCAAATTGCTTCAAATCTGCTTCTTGTTGGATCGTGCCACGGGATCAAAACAAGGCTTGATCCCTCTCATGGCACTCACTATGGCCTCATCTGCTCCAGAAGCCTTCACACCCTTCTCACCTTCTTACCTGCCTTTGCACCTTTTTTACCTTCTCACCAGACTTCACACCAGCCTTTGAACCCTTTGCACTTTCTCATCAGCCTTTACACCCTTTTCACCAGCCCTTGTACCCTTTGCAACCTTCTCACCAAACTTCTTGCTCTTCACATCAGACCTTGCCCCCTTTTCACCAGCTTTTGCACCTTTCTGACCAGCCTTTGCACATTTCTCACCAGCCTCCATACCCTTTAACCTTTCTCACCAAGCTTTGCACCTTCTCACCAGCCTTTGGACCCTTCCCTTTGCACCTTCTCACCAGCCTTTGCACCATTCTCACCAGCCTTCTTGCCCTTCTCACCAGCTTTTGCACCTTTCTTACCAACTTTTGCACCCTTCTCACCAGCCTTTGCACCATTCTTACCAGCTTCTGCACACCATTGCACTTTCTCACCAGCCTTTGCCCCTTTGCAGCTTTCTCACTAGCCTTTGCACCATCCTTTGCACCCTTCTCCACAACATTCACACCCTTTGCATTTTTCTCAAGCCTTTGCACTGCTCTCACCAGTCTGCTCACCCCTTTCTCACCTTTCTCACCAACCTTTGCACCCTTCTCATGAGCCTTTGCACCATTTGAAACCCTTGTGCATAAATATTACCCTCCTGAAAGCCAAATCACAAATGATGGATTTTTCACAGTACATCACTATTAATAGTCCTCTAGGCTACAAAGGGATGGAAAGGGTACAAGACTGTGAAGGGATGCAAAGGGCCCAAAGGAGTATAAAGGGGTGAGAAAGGTGTGAAGAGTGTGAAGGATGCAAAGGGTGCACCTAGGTTTTTGGGTCCCCACCAGTGCAAAAAGTTCAAAATAGTTTGATTACAACATGTAGTGTTGAGGTCCCCGCCACTCCAAGTAGAACCACCACCCCATCTACATTCACAAAACAGCAAATGCCATTCAAAAGCGCCCAACATGGGCGAGCCACCAATAAAAACTGAAAACATTTTTAGAATACTGAATTTATAAAATAGAATTTTTTTGTTTGATAATATTGTTGTTCCATGACCATTATGCTAAAGGAATGGCTTTTTTTTCAGACTCTCCTGAGTTGAATTCACTATTTAATTTTGATCTATTTTGTTCATTATGACCAACGTACGTTTTACGTGGTGCCCATTTTTGAGGAGTACTATTTCATATTTCCCGTAGCGGCAGCATGTGATAGCCTAAAGATATTATACCAAGGAAAGAAGAACCTTCGACTCTGGAACATGAATTTTTCTCTTCACAACAATCCCGAATTATTTATAATTTCAGATCATTTGGTCAATTTGCCAGGTTTAATTCTTTTAAAGACAGCCAGCTACATACATTACAATTCCAGTCGATAGGCATGCAGGGGTTGCTTATGTTTTGGGATCTTCATTTTTTAGTTGCTTCCCAAAAAGTAACACCCTAAAATAGGTTCAAGGTCCCTGCTCCCGAGTTCTTTAATTTAGGCTTGTTACTGTGTCTGTGAGCACAAGCGGAACTAGGAATTGATCGGTGGACGACATTTTTCCAAATTTTTGACGATGGAGCGCCTTGGGATCCTGGAAGTACTTGCATCTTTCCGCTTTTCCTGGAAACTTTTCTTTAAAATTGCAATTTGAATTGCTATAGATACACAACTGCAAATTTCTATTCATGTATGATTTTTTGCAGATACACTAGTCCATAATAGATGGGGCTCTAAGGCCTTCTTTCCACTTTTCTGAGCCTCTTATGTTGAAAATTTCAAACATTTTACGTTAAAATATTCTTGATTTCTTCAATATCCTTGAGGTAATAATGTATGTAAAATACTTATACTTAAATTTTCAAACTCTTTACATACAATATTGTATTATGCACCAAGTGGGTATAATGTATAGGCAAACAAATTAGAAGAACAGATGTAGTGAGGCAAAAAAGTTGAAAATATGGAGGCACGGGCCTTCGGCCCCTGGATCCACTTATGGTCAACCCTATTTACAGGTCGTGTCAGTATTTCCTGACTAGTTATTGGATTGTCTGCTACCTTGGGTGTCCAACGGCCGGAATAAAAAGATATGATTTGAACGGAATTTGACAATACTTCAAATATTTAGCAGCAGTTGTTTCCAAATTTTATAGTTGTTTGGAAAAATAAAATATGTATATTTTATTTTTAACATCACTAAGGTTCAGGCACTAAAGACTACTTAGGTCGTGTCATTGGATTTGGCTTTGTGTTGTGTTGTTTTACAAAAGTAACTGTGGATATAAGAAAATGCTTGAATCTTTAACAAAAGAAACACATGTCAGTGGTCACAAATCAGCATCTCCAGATGTACCCTGGGATCAACGAAAACCAGGTAAATGGTATTTCTTTTAATATTTTAGTTTCCCCAGAATCACGAATTTTCTTTCTGGTTTGTGTATCGAATGAAATTCGATGCGATACTTAAGGAAATGGATCATCAACTACACTGTGGATACACACTATGCCATCACAAATTTTCATAATGGTAATTTTCTCTTTTTTATTTTTGTTTAATTTTTGAAAATGTGTTTGGGAATGGTCAAGCATCTAAAACTGTTATATTCTTTTGCTAAACAAAACTTGGAATACTGCTTGCACCTTCAGGACAATTCAATGGGGACAATTGGAAGTTTGTGAATTTTTCTGATTTCTGTGGGGATGCCACAACTGTTGTATTGTATTTCTAGATTCTGTATTCTATTTCAGATTTTCCACCAACCGCAAACATATTTTTAAATAAATATAAGAAAGGAAATATGTTTTTATTTCTGGAAATTGGTCACTATAGAATTCCATATACGTATGGATACTGGGATGTCAGTGGTGAAGAAGCTGTGGGCTTGCACGGGGTGCCGAGGACATGAAACTCAACATTTCATGAAAGTTTCTTTTCTGTTCTTGGTAGCTCTTAGTGCTTTGGTGATGGTTTCTTGGAGACTAATTCTTGCAAAAGATTCCCAAAACATAGCAGGGATTCTACATTATGCGAGACCATATTTGGGTGGCGATGTATGATGGGCATCTTTGGTTGATAACTTTGCAGTCAGACGTTATCAGAAATCAGAAGTAACTGTGGATATTAAACAAGCCAAGATAGAATTTTAGTTTACCAACTTACACATAGTTTGTCACCCTGAGACATGAGACACCACATTATCAAAGATCACAAAAGTGGCCATGAAAACTGAACAAGGCAAGATAGATGTTCAATTTCAATTACTTCCCCCTCCCCTTGTAAAATTGGTTAGTCCTTGACAAGGGATATTTATTTTGGTCAGACATTTTGATGGTGAACACATGTGCTCCTCATTACTAGAAATAGTGAGGTCGTGTAACTAAGGTAATATGTAACAAACGAGCATCATCCTGGTTCTCTCCCATGGACATATATGGTCATGCAAAAAAGGTGTGTCTGGAATAAAGCATTTTTATTGGCTCCAACCTATCTGTTTACCCTGCAGAGGCACTACCTATGAGAAGGTGCAATTGATAGGAATAGCTAGTAATGGTGTATTGCACATTAAAATGCAGGCCTAGTTTTTCATTTGAAAGGAAGAGTTTTCCACAAATTTATTTCAATTAAATTTAGTTGTCACAAGATTTGCATTTATGATTTCTTAAATAGATCATGGATTATAATATCAAAAATAGCAAACCTCAATGAAGGTGTGCCAATTTGATACTCATCTTTATTCTATTGTTTTTAAGTGAAATTGAAGTTATAAAGGTATCCTTAGGGTACTAGAAAATGAGGACTATTGTGTTAAAATATCTGTTGTTCGCCGGCAATAACATCATTGGCAAAAGTAATATCAGAATACTAAATATGGAACGGAGTTTAGGGTTCAGGACTTTGTCATCCTCCTTTCGCAATTATCAAACAAGTTCTCTCATTTCCGTAGTTATCAAACAAGTTTTTTCCATTGCAAGAGAGTGGGAGATGAATTTTGATGATATTTAAATCAAATCAAAAAAAAAATTGACACAAGGTTTGTAAAAAAAATCCTGTGATTTTTTCAGTGATCTTTGTTACGGCTATTGCTTTGATTATTGTCATTCGGCAAAGGTACATTAGAGGCCTTCGAAATGACATATTGGGTATTTTGCCAATTTTCTGATAAGTTACAGTGATGAAAAATTACACTTTGCACCTGAAAAATCTTTAACATACCTTTGATAGCACAGCTTTGGCATGATCTAATCAATTTGTTCTGCAACAATATGACTCTTGTAGGCTATTTGGCATGCTCTGATATAAAATCTGGCAAAGCATTTCTGGCTTTATTATTGAATATTTCCCAATTTTTAAAGAATTGTTTTAAATGCCCGAAAGAACGATTATCGGTAATTGGCATTGTTCCTTTGAATCCATTAAGTCATGGCCTTGATGGCTTAATGACTTGTTGTAGACTCTTTGAAAGATTAGAAAAAAACAGTGATTTTATAGCTATTGAAAAAAAAATTATACAGATGTAATGCAATGTCTTAACATTTTAATGATTAATGGTTTACACTTGCCCTTGAACAATATAATATTCATAATTTGAATTATATGACAATAGTAATTGTTTATTATTTACATGATATATAGTTAATATATTCAGCAAGTATTTAAATTATTCTATCTATTTACACTTTTTTCAATTTGGCAGTTGCTTATTATGCGTTTATTGATCTTTAACCTGTTATTTCTTAATTCCAAAATCAACCTTTTACAGAACAGTATATATGTGAGCTGTACAATGTACAAATATCAGGTAGTGAAAGTTTCACCAGGTGGCTCGTTCGAAGGGAGCGAAGGGGATCGAAGGGCACCCAAGGGGACCGAAGGGAGCGAAGGGGCGAAGGGGAGCGAAGGGGAGTGAAGGGGAGCGAAGGATCGGGCCCAAAATTTTGGGGCAAAAAGACCAAACCAACCACTAAGGTGACTCTAACGAGCCACCAAAAAGAAAAAAGTTTTAAAACACTCAAAAGTTTTAATAAGGTTCTGCTAATTAGCTCCCTTTTCCACTCGAGTTTTTCGCAATCTAACGTCCTGAAAGATATGGGAACCATCAATTTATTTGAAATAACATTAACGCCCTCAACTTGATTATCAGTGAAAAAATAGATTTTACCTGAGTTGAAAGAAATGTTTTAACATTCTGGTGGATCTGTCAGACCTATCAGATGTGTCAATTCACGAAAAACTCGTTTGGCCAACCAGCTCAGGTAAATTGCAAAGGTGGATAATCATAAAATATTCTGAATTAATGGAAATATTTTTTAACGTATTTTCCTTATATTTCATAACATTATTTCATAAGATTCGTATAAGTTTCTTCAAGGCTTCAAGCCACCTCCTGTCAGACCAATTGTTTAATCGCTATTGTAAGAACAGTAAAAATAGTAAAAATAAAGGGATAATGAGAAGATAGACATCACTTGCAAAAGACTATTGGCATTGTTTACTACCAGGACCAAAAACAAAAGCATTTTGTTTAAGTTGGAAAGGAGATTGGTCTGAAAGCTGAGCCTCCAGACCCTAGAGCATGAGATATGTGCGCTATTAGGGCTGGATTGGGCGGCATTGCGATAGGTGGCCAAGTCATGCCCATGGGTCCTATTCCGTTGGCACCCAAAGCGGCTGCTGCTTGGGACACTGATTGAATGGAACCCTGACCAAGTCTCTGAGCGCACAGTTCACTGGCTAGTTGTTGGGCTTCTTGACGAGATCCTATCTGTGAAGAGTTGGTCTGTTGGGCGGGAGATCTCTGCGAAGTACCCAGCTGAGTATTGTTCTCTCGCTCTCTTCTCTCACGAGCTCTTCTGTTTTGGAACCATATTTTCACCTGCAAGAGAAATTACGCGTTCATACTTTTATTCAATAAAATTTTATAATCGATAATGCTATATATTTTTTTTGAATTTGTTGCCAATAATTTCCTGTTGCCGGGTAAACCCGCCTCGATGGATGGGACAGAAGGACACACAAATACAAATTAGTCTGAGATTCTTTACTTCCAGCGCGGAAGGTCATTAACTCGGCGAGAAGGTGCCGTCTTATGCTGCCATCTCTTGAATAATCACAGACGCCTCAAAAGCAGTTCCCTTTTGAGGAAGAATTAATGGGAAGGGAGCCACATAAGGTTAAGAGATAATATCTGCCATAGAGTCACCTTAGTGGTTGATTTCGACCTTTTGCCCCAAAATTATGGGAAGGTGGTGGGGACCTGTGAATGCCATTTGCCATTCGGTGAATGTAGTTGGAATAACTTGATACAATAAGGTTCACACATATATGATCATCAAAACCCCATAAAATGTCCATGAAACATCATTTTTGGATCAATTTTGATGACCTTCATTGGTGACATCGAAATTTACTTCATTCTGTGTGAACCTCTTTGTGTCAAGTTATGTTTTAATGAACTTCCTCCCTAGCCCAGCTGTTTGGCTCTTTGATATTAATATATTTTTGACAATTTGACATCTTTTTGACAATTTAATATCTTGATATTTTTGCACATGACATATTACTTAAACCATCTCAGTCTATCACAGGGCTATTTTTGTGCCTTTGCACACTTCATGTCCTTCATGTTAGAGATGGTGGGGACACCTCAAACCTTCATGCCATTTGGATAAACTGGTGTCAGATAAAACAGCATCGGATAAATTGGAGCCACCTGGTGAAACGTTCACTGCTTAATTGATCCGCCACTACTTAGAAAACCTGAAAATCGTAGCAATCCCATTTTTTTTGAGATTATAACATTCTGTCAGAATATTATGAATATTCCTTTAATTTTACACTGGGTGACGCACAACTTGAATCCAATAAGAAGACATGCACTAACAACCTATGAGAAAACGAGCGTGACTGTCAATCATTCGTCCTTGGATCCCATTATCTTATACAGCAAGGTGATCTAAAGGCTACGCCGTTATGGAGCCTTCTAGCAAAGACTTTCAGAGGTAACTGGAGCCCTGCACGTCAACCAAAAGCTTCCATTGCCATAGTGGTTTGAATAAAGAGTACAAAATTGCATGTCTTGTAGACCCTTTCTGTTGTAAGGGTTGTCTTTAACGGGTCATGTTTTCTATTTAGCAAACATGAATTAGAAAATGGATAAATGGGGGGGATAGCATCTGGGGAATCACTTATCAAAGATATATTTGTATCAAAAGTTTTTAATGGTGTAACAGAGTGCACGCAAGTTCTTCAATCAGTCAAAAGACAACAGGAAGGTGCATGGGTTTATGCATTCTATCGGTGCCATCTTTATTTATTTGTAACAAATGATTTCAAGTTTAAATTTGGCACCTTTGATCCTTGTCTAACAGATAGGGTAGCAAATGGTAAGTTTACTCATCAATCTTCTTATATTGAGCTGCACACAGTAATAACAATACAAACAATACAAAAAGGGATACACCTACAGGCAAACAATGCCACGAATTCAGATGCGAGTCGATACTATTTTGAAAAGTTCATTACTGAACTCAATGAACTCGCCACTTCGTGGCTCCGTTCATTAATTTTCAGTAATGAACGTTTCTCTGTCCATTAAATCTTACTTATCAGTTCATCTTCCTGTTATGAAAGCAGAATGAATGTCCCTTGTGAATGACCTAGACATCTAGTGCTAAACGACTGAATGAATATAGGGAAAAGTAGCCAACTTTGAAAACCATGGTTTCGGTTCATTGTACAAAGTTACTTGGACATGTTACCCTGATGATGACATCCTGCTTTAACACTCTCCTTGCTTGACAACTGAAGTTGACTAAACTTCCCTCAATTCATTGTCTCGGATTGTCCTAAATCTTAGCAAAATTAGACTAAGATACCATGTCTCTTCCAAAGCCCTGCTGAATAAAGTTAGTTAAAGGAACAATTGAAACTTGATGTACCTTTTGACTTCTCTGTTCCAATGTCTGGATCCGCTGCTGATATCGTAATACTTGACACGAGTCTCACAGAAATCGCAACTTTCTTTATCACGACAGAAAGAAGAGGACTTTTTCATTTAAATTTGGCAATGAGTTGTGTGATTTTAATAAAACGTCAGGACAGGTCACGGAAATGTTAGACTTTTATGAGATTAGGGGGTCGGTTCGGTCTGACATCGTGTCGTGTTAATTCTGATATTGATTCCCTTTAATAAAGTCAACTTGCGCATTGTTGTTGTCGCTTTGTCCTGTTTTGTTATGTGAGAAATAAAACAAAGGAAAAAAATCGGGACCTTTAAGTTCCATTTACGTGTTAATGGAGAACATAATGGATAAATAGTTACTGACTGTGTGGAAACAAATGGAAGAAATTACTCGATAGTGATATGAAATTAAAATCGTGAGTGTAGACGAAAGCAATATTTTGTTAATTAAATAATTATTAATTGTCCCATTTTAATTTCCTAACAATTCTTGGTAGTGGATATTTCCTATCGCTATCTACTGAACAGTTAGTTTACTGTTGTGCAATTGGCTTTCTTGGTAGTGGACATTTCCTATCACCATTTACTGTTGTGCAATTGGCTAAAGGCGAGAAAGACCACATTTAAGAAATTTGTTTTGCAATCTCAGTATTTTGAAAGCAAGAACCATGTGTCATACAGATCTTCAAATTCAAGTTGCCATATTCCATTTTCGTTTACAAAATATATACCACAAATTATAAATCCACATTTTCTCATTCATTGAAAAACAAGAAGCCCAGGGGCTTTATGCAGAGCTGTTGTTGTTATTTTTTATTTTAGATGTTTGATTGACTTTGATTGTA
>JBCAUG010735697.1:0-11740 GCA_038406175.1 Haplosyllis leylae | reverse complement strand
GTCTATGAATAAAATAGCATTGCAATTAGTGTCTGTATATGTGATTGGATACCCGCCTTCACGTTCATTTCTAGTAATGAAAAGCAAAAAGTCGGCTGTATCCACATTTTCAGAAAAACAAGCCATGAAAGCTCAGAGAGCAGAGCATCAGACTGGAACCCACTGATTCCTTGTTCTATCTTCACCGGAGATAATGTCAACTGATTTTTTGGGTCACTAGTGGGGTCACAACCACATATGCACAAGTTGCCTTGAACCAAACACAGTAAAGTTCTGTCATGCTTACTATTTTTACTTGCCCTGACATTGAAGTTGGTTAGAAATGTGAACATTTCCTTGTTCGGCCACGGTAACCACCATGGATGCAATGCATTGCAAACAATTAGAACAAAAAGAACTGAGACACAAACATTCATGTTATGCGGCTTTGATCACCAGGTGTACCTATCCTGAAAGGGTGAGCAGGAAGGTACCTTTAAAAAAATTCTGTAAATTGATTTTTTTTAGATAAATCTCCTTTAAAGAAGAGACCCCCCCCCCCCCATTAATGTGAACATTACGAGTCAATACCGACCACGACTACCCGCCGTAGACTTGTTGATCATGCTGGACCAGTGAGGGAGGGTGACTCATGGTCCAAGGTGGTAATTCCCCCCCCCCTTAAGAGAATGAGAGACACATGTGAAAATGTAAGGGGTTTGGCTGATCAAATTTGCTCAGACCAATCATCAACAATTTGATTGCTTTCCGATAGGATTGACGAAATTTATAAACAATTAATATATCTGTGACATTCTGGCAGACATGCATTTACGAAAAAGTCGATTTAGTTGCATAAATACTTGAGGCAGCTGTTCAATATTGTCTCAGAGTTGCAAAGTCAAGGTAAGTACATGTCCAATTTGGTCCAAGTGCAAGAATACGTATCAATTTCTCAGGTTTGAAACTGTCTGTCCCAGTGCCTTTTTCAGAAAGTCAAACCACATTGACAGAAATACAAACAATAGTCACGTTACAAACTTTGTTCGTTATTTTCATCAGCAAAATAGAAACTGATTCATTTTCATTTAAATTTTATTTTTATATTTTAAAGATTGACAAACAAATTCTCATTTTTTCGCTTGAGGAATTGGAAGGTATAAAAGGGATGTTAGCATTTAAAACCAATATCTCATTTGGGGAAATCTTCATAATAAAGGAAAAAATTGTTACACCCCTGGGTGGTTAGGCCTTTTTTCTTACTTTGATTTCTGGTTTCTCAGGGCAACATTTGGAAATCTAAAATGTGTTATTGGTGGAGAATTCATATTTCTATCCAACTGAAGATTTAGATTTGGATCATACAATACAAGAAATAATTTTATTCAAAACGTTGCCATTTTTAAGTTCTTTCTATATTGAATTTTGTTATCTTTAATGTTTGAAATTTTACTTTTAAAAATTGGTATATAAATCTTCAGTTGAAGTGAAATATGAATTGTCTACCAACTGCAGATTTTAGATTTTCAAATGTTGTCATAATGAACCAGAAATACAAGAAAGAAAAATGGCAATGTATTCAGAGCCTTGATTTGAATCCAACATATGTTACTGGTATTTGATCTTGGTCATGAAAACATAGTCAACACTACTTGTTTGACCATATGTGCAAAGTGCTTGACTTAGTCTGTTTTTGGAGACCAGTCTGCCAATGCAGGGAAGTCATGACACATTAGCTTTAGATATTTCTGCTTAAAACTGATGGCTAATGCAGTTACCATCAAAGACACCAGCTTTAGTCAGAAATATCTGAAACTAACTGACTACCTCCATTGAATTTTCAGCCTATCCTCTTTGAAGTTTTATGACTTCACATATGCATGAAATGTATTACAGCCTAAATAAAAATCATTAAATAAAACTTCAAAGATCATTGTGGTAAGGTTGGGTCTGATTGACTGAGAAATGAAAAAGATTGGAATCTGGTGAATACTTAATGAAATCTGAACTTTGGTACTCCCTAAGGAAAAGGGGTCTTGGCTGTACCTTGTACCTGGAACAAATTGATGACTCATTGAAATGTGTGGTTGTCCATTTCCTAGATAAAGTCTTTTAATTGAGTCATGGAGTCAGTAGTTTGTGCCAGAATACTAATTTTATTTCACTATTTTTACATATTTACATGTTTATAATATCTCACATTTAAAAGTAAAATTTTTCATATCTATTTGACCCCAACACAAGTATATTTTATGGTTGTAATTATTAAATATTGCAGATGTCAGATATAAGAAATATCACACATTTCAACTGTTTTCAACTAATGAGCAGGAAGTCATCAGCTTGTGTCAGACACAAAGACAAAGTTTAGTATCGAAGCGTTGTCGTTGGTACTTCTAGAACAAGTAGGTAAAACAGAGAATATTAGCTAACCGCTGTAATTTTGTTAGTAGCAAGAACTTCAATTTGGAAAATAAACAATTCAAAGTTCAGAAAAAAATTATTTCCATAAAAAGCTTCTTGGGGTTGTTTGTACAATTTTGAAAAGCTTTGACTGTTAGCAAGGGAAATAGCCACACTTTGCAATAAATACAAACGTCGACAGTCTCTGGTCTAAGGCAGATTTAAACTCAGCATCACAAGTTGGGACCAGAACGACTCCCACCCACTGAGGGTTTTAGGCAGATTTGGATCCAGGAACCAGAACTCCTATCCAAACACTGTGAGTTTTAGGCAGATTTGGACTCAGCTACAAAAGTTGAGACCAGAACAAGTGCCACCCACTTTTTAGGCAGGTTTGGACTATGTGTCACAAGTTGGGACCAGAACCACGAGCCACCAGCACCACAATCAATAGAAATTACCATAGAAAATCATCATGACTATAAGTGAACAGGAATGGTTAATCTATGGTTTGAGCTTACTGTTGGATTGATGGCACTGTGGGGAACGATTGTTAGTTAGCGCTCATTGGTTTCAGCAACGCTCAGACCAAGTTCACTGATCTTTCGACCTAGCGAATACTTTCAGTTAAAAATGTTTTTGGAGTTCTTTTTGTGGGGCCACTGATATCCCTGTGATGGACTTCTGGTTGGTGACGTCTGCGCTGGGTTTCAAAGCCTCATATAGAAGGAGAAGTTTTTTTTTGAAAACATCTTATGAATCACTTTATTTAGCATTAACCTAAGTGGAGCGGGGGCAGTGTGCCTCCTACCGGAAGGCTGTCTTCTTGAATACATTTTTATGCCCCTAATCTCCGAGCTACATTTTCCATAAGTCCCCTTATTTTCCAGAATTAATTGTTGAAATATTTTTTCGAATTGGCACTGTGACCTTGAGCTCCTTTTGAAAATAATTCCTGTGTTTGTGTAAAGATTTCATAGATTGCAAGTTCAAAACCGAAAAAGAAACTTAATCTATTGTTCGAAATAACAGAAATGATCTCATTAATAAGGTGCTGATCAAAGATTTGTACGGATCTCATTGTGCATCCAGATTTTTATCTGTTCAAAGAAAATTATTGTCAAGCACAAAGGATAAAAATGACGCACTGCGTGTGCTTGCCTGAAGTTAAGTTTACTTGAAGGTATGATCAAAGATAAAGGCCTGTCATACAAATTATCCTAGCCTAACGACAGTCGGAAGTTACTGTTTATCCGATGAGTCGATTCACAAAAATTAACACTAATGCTGAAGCCTTTGTAATGTCAAAGTATACCGACGTGAAAAATTACTCTGTCTGACTTCAAATCACAGAAAGCGATTCCACGTAGAAGGAGTTGTCAGGTCAAGTTTAGTATCCACTAGAAATATGATCGATGCTTGTCATCTTAGATATTAGGTGTGGCATAGTTATTACTTCAGATTTCAAGCATAATCTACGACCGCTGTCAATCTGACTTGCGTACATTCCATTAAATACTCAGATATCAAAGATTCATTGTTGATCGTCGAAAATACTATTTCACATGATTTTTATCTACTACTTATTTGTGATTGAAATACTAAGCAAGAATTGTTGATTTAGTGACCGATATTAAATGGCAGAAAGAGGCTATAAATATGATAAATGAGGAGTTTTAAGAACCGCTGAAAAGTAATATTCGATCCGGCTGAAAAAGAACAATTGTATTTTTTACTATTTGATAAAAAATGTCCGAAAGAACAACAAGATTCAAAATTCTTCACATGATGCTAGAACATTTATTTTCTCTCAAAATGGTTCGACAACCACTTGAGTTGTTCATACAAATGCGTGATCATATAAAAGGTGTGTCATTTAATTTCCGTTTATTTGCTCCAGCTCTTTCGTAAGTATGCAGCCAGGAGAGCTAAATTCTCTTGTACACGGATTATAACTGAAATGAGAGCAAAACAATGAAAGTATTGTAACAAACATAGGAGGCAAGATCAATTGAATCCTTTAAAAAACGACTGAATTAAAAGAATATGTCCTAAAAAAAGTTACGACCACTTACTACAGTAGTACTGTGCTTCTTCGTAATTTTCCAAATTAAGATAGACAATTTTAGGTTTGTGAAAAAAAAAAAAAATTTCTCGAGAATTTACTTGACTCGACAATTCTCGTCCGGGCAGCAGTTCCTTGGAACAGCGTCCTGTTGCTGTTTGAGATGCGCCCTCATGTAGTCTTCGTCCGTGCACACTCGGTACGTGCCAGCAGTGTTCGGGTCGCATTCCGCTTTGAAATCAAAACTAACGAAAGCCTGGGCATCCGTTGAGCGGACAACAACCACTGCCACTAGTAACATCAAAGTAAAACTCTGCTTCATTGCAGTCGCGTGTGACTGAATAAAATCTGTCAGTAAAGAAAAAAAGAAGCAAGTTGCAAAGAACCGCCTTGAACTTTAGAGTCATCTTCATGTTTAGTTTCAACGTAGTTGAAATTATTCAATTTGGTGTTCTGCATGCAACTTTGGCGTATTTCTGCAGGTGACATTGGTTACATTAATGTGAATGAACCGGTTTTACCCTCTGTTATTAGATGAGATTGCATGTCTAATTTCTAGTTAAATATATTGTATTATTCCTTTATGCTTTCATTGACAAGCTTTGTAAAACTCGGTCCAAATTGTATGACAACTTCATAAACAGTACAAAATTCCTGAGCTTTCCGCAGAGTGCCCCCCCCCCCGGTAACTGAAGGAAAATATCAACTCAATATTTCAAGGAATTATGAAACATTGTTATGTTATTCTGTAAATCATTATGGAACTCGTTTAACTGTTTTTGCAGAACGAGTCAGTTTTAACTTACCAAATAAGGGTTTTTTCCACCAGCAATTAACTCAGAACAACTAATCTTTTATACGATTGTCAGCTCAATGAAGCAGATTCGAGACGAAGGAATCAGCCAAAATTACCAGACAGAAAACTCATAAAGAATTTAGCATTCATGCCATTCAGGTTAAAGGTGTGAAACGTCGTCGATCATATCTTGGAAATGAAAAAACTAAAAGAGAATGAATCCACGAATTATTGTTCCAATATCAAATAAAAATTATGCAAACCAGATAGAAAAAAATCTCTAGGGGATAATTCTTATGCCGAAATTGGCAATGCCATCGTAAGGTGTACATTTTCGGGTTATATAACAAAACTGGTACGGTTGTAGTCCTGAATTTTGACAGAAGTGCTGAAATAAGACGAGTGGAACACATTGAAGAAGAATTTTTGTGAGACTTCATTTGTAATTGTAATTTGTAAATATCTTCATATTATTATTGTGCAAGAATTTTCGTTGAAGAAGACCAAACTGCCAAACTGCAATGCAAGAACACTTTGCATGTACACTGAAAGAAATGAATACTATTTCCTCAAATTTGTCATGGGTCACTCCCTGATATTTAATCAAATAATTGTGCTGGTTATGCCACGAAATATGAAAACAGTTTTTTTTCACACACTACCATTGAACAATTTTTATTCGAAATGTGATATATTTGCATGTATAGTGGTAGACATGGTAGAGTGGGTTAAATGAGATGAAATGAGTGAAAAGGATTGTTTTGAAAAATTGTGTTTGTTTTTAAAAAGTACGAAATTGTAGTCTGTCAATTTTTTCAAACGCAAATTGATCATCTTTGAAGTAGTTTTTCGTAAAACAATCCGCACCGTCATTCAGAACAGTTCAAGTCATCGTGCTTACCTTTGGCTCTGAGAAAAAGAATTAAAGATAAATTGACTTTTCTCTGTGCTCTTTCTTATAAATTGCGAACCTTTAAATTACAGTTATCATCTGGTTCGCAATACGCAAACATAATTAAAAAGACATATTGGGGTTTTCTTACTAGAAAGCCAACTAGATATTTTTATTTAGTTCCTCCTATGCAACTGGCAAATTTTCAAGGACCCTTGCGTACCTTTGTCCTGATGGCGCTGTGAAGAATTTACTAATGCGTTGGACTCCTGGTTCAGTGTACATTTTATAAAGGTTTTCTCCTCCGCCGAAACATTTTACAGGACGTTTTTATTGTTGGTAGTTCTTTTAGAGCCAAAGATTATGGGAAAGCCCTGAATATATAGTGGTTATTTCAATTTTAATAAACCCTTCTTTATCCCGAAAAAAGTCAGAATTTTCTGAACGTCCGAACATCTTTTGAGGGACCAACTGAAACACGAAATTGTCAAATTGAGAGTAATGAGCTAATATCAGTTTGGCAAAAACCCAACCATACGTATTTAAAACGCTTGAAACATAAGATTTATGTTCAATTTGTCTTCTTGTGAGTCCTTGGTAAGTACACATGTCTGCAATTAGGTAAAGGTAAATCCATGTCACTTTTTGCTTAGAGCTCTATCTTTCACTTCAAATGTAAACCAAAATTTGCAGGAAGAAATCTTTCATTGTGATGTTGAACAAATAAAATCCAAATATATTGGTAGCAATTATCTTTAAACGCGTCTTAGCTATGGACTTTAGTGTCACATACAGTGTTGTCGCTTTTGCGAATAGATGTTAAATTGTCAGGATGGTATGGCAAGTATTGTCTGAACGACTCGTAAAAACTAAAGTATAAAATAAGATCTATGTCGGAATACTGAGGCAAAGTTCATACCGGTTGTATTCAAGTTGGTCTGACCGAGGCTGATGATTTCATGCTCATTAATTGAAAATAGTTGAAATGTGAATATTTGTGGTTATTATTGGTAGTCGTTTTTCTGATGTTTCAGGGTTTGCTTATTACTCTGACTTCATTGACAGTACTTTTCTGAGGATATGTACTGTGTCTAGGATTGCTGACCTTTGAAGGTTGTAGATGTTGTGGAACCCTGGAATTTTTCCAATGTAGGTTTTGATATTTGTGTCAACTGTCATAGTTGTACCTATAATGACTGGTATGACTTCTACTTTCTTGTTCCACATTCTTTGGTACTCAATCTGAAGATCTTTGTACTTACTCATCTTTTCTCTGGTCTTATGGTGAATGTTGTAGTCACTTGGTATGGCTATATCTATGATAAAACACCAGTTGGTCTCCTTCTCCTGTACTATCCAGTCTGGCTTATTATATGGGATGTGTCTATCTGTGATGACTGGTGAGTCCCACAGGATAGTTGCTAGTTAATTCTGTAGTACCTGTTCAGGCTTGTATTGGTATCAGTATTGAGTTTCAGCTTTGCTGTTATAGTGTTTACATATGTCTAGGTATAGCTGGGCAGCTACTTAGTTGTGCCTATTAAGGTACTGATCTGCTACTAATGTTTGACACCCAGATATGATGTGTTCCACTGTTTCTGGTTTGCTCTGACACATTCTACATTAGTCAGTGGTATCCTGTCTAATATGTTTACTGTAGTATCTAGTGTTGATTCTATGGTGCTGTTTTGAGTCCTTCAGTCTCTCCTTTGAGTCCAGTATGTTTCATCTATTCAAATGACAGTTTCATATCTATATGATCTTTATCTAGGTATCTGGGGGAACTTGCCATGCCTTGCCTTTTCTTTCCATTTGTCCTTGGCCATATTCTTGATATCTACTTTGTACTGTGTTTAAGTTGCTTGGCCTTCCATGTGGCTGTTCTGTAGATATGCAGTAAGGTCTTATATACCAGCTTCACTCAGGTATTTTTTGCTTCCTTTGGTACAGATTGAAGAGCCTAAGAGTAATGGTGTTTGAGAACTGCTTAGATCTGGAGAATCATTCTTGCTTACTATGTATAGTGCTACTATGGTAGTCTTGCACTCTATTTCAAGATTCATGAGGAATCTTCCACCTTCTAAACATGGGAGATACATCCTGTGTACATCTACTTTCTTAGCCAGTATTCTGCTCAGACACAGTTATTTCCTATCCAGATTTGTATCTCATGCAGTTTCCAATCAATGATCCCATAGCTGTGGAGGATTACTGGTACTGCTAGGGAGTTAACTGCTGTTACTTTGTTTTGTGCATTAAGTTCTGACTGGAGTACTAGCTTAACTTTTCTCTTGTATTCCTTCTGTATCTTACCTTTCATCTGATGGTGTAGTATTCCTTCTCCCTCTTCTGTTCCTAGATATGTGTATGTTTCTGATTACTCCAGGTCTCAGATGACTTGGTTGTTATTGATTTGGATACTTTTAGGTTGAGCCTTTTTTCCTTTCTTGAATGTAATCGTAGCACATTTATCTACTCCAAATTCCATTTTGATGTCATCTGATATGTGCTTTACAGTGTTGATTAAGCCTATTAATTGACTATCATTTGGCCAGTACAACTTAAGATCATCTACATAAAACATGTGGTTGATCTTAGTCTGTTTGTTGAGTTGGTATCCATATTTGGTTTGGTTGAGCTCCATGCTAAGGGGGTTGAGGGATGTTAAAGAGTAGTGGGCTTAATGAATCACCCTGGAATATTCCTCTCTTTATTCTAATTAATCCAGTCTCTAGGTCTCCCTCCTTGTGGGCTAGCTTCATGTTGGTCTTCTAGTTGCTCATACTGTAGTTGCCCTCTATTTGTTTTCTTAACTTGTGGCTTTGGTGGCAGTGTCTTGTTGCTTATCACTAGGGCTGCAGTATATTGTTTCTGGCTGATGGGTGTTAGGTTCATGTCATCTTGTAATGTCTCTGCTATTACCTTGTCTAGGGTTTGAATCATTCTTTTCAGGTTTTTGTCATTCTTGAGTTTCAGTAGTTTCTGTCTTGCTTTCAATGGCTAGATCTTGACTAATAAGTCTATTATATATATTATTATTGTTACTATTATTATTATTATTATTATTATTATTATTATTACACCAAAAATATATGTTTCAGTGTTAAACATGTAAAATATTACTTCTAAATGTGAGATATTCAAATAAATATGTAACAAAATTTTTGCCTTGTGTCTGGTACAAGTTGATGACTCACTCAAATGTATTGTTGTCCGTCTCTTTTAATGGGGTCATGGAGACTACATCTTGTGCTAGGACACAAAGCACTAACCTCATTTCATTGTTTTTACATATATTTATTTAAAAATCTACAAAATCTCACATTGATTAACATTTCATTTACGATGCCATGGACTTGGGTGGGCAGAGTGACCAAGGGCAAAGTTGTCTCTCATGACAGATTGGCCTGCAGTGAAGTTGCTCCCAAGCATTCACATCCCCAGGTAGAGGCATCATATTTGGATCTTGAGGGACCTTGATAATTTTTTCGGGGGTGTGTAACCACTTACGCAGTTACACAAGTGGTTACATTACTTTGAAAGAAGCATATAACTAATAAACATTGCAAATATTACACATTTAAACTGTTCTGAACTAATGGGTCTGAAGCATCAGTTTGTGTAAGACTCAAGGTCATTCGTTCAATTCGTTCCACCGGTGATGCAAGTGATCAGTGACCATTACCTCTTTTTCAGAAAATTATTTGACCTTTTAGTTGAAAGAAATTTTTGTAATTAAAAGTAAAATAGTTTTTAATATGTGAGCATATATGTATGAACCAGTTACTACAAAACTAGCATTTAAAATTATTTGAATCATTTAATTCTGAGCAATCTCCGTAATATGAAGGACAAAGGAAGAAAGACTAAACAATTCTGTCATGCCAAAAAGTTGTTAAAAAGTCTGTTACAATAACTGAAAAGTGAAAACATCATTCAGTTCTAATATCCCTATATTATTCTTAGTGTTTTTTGGAACATAATTAACTTTCATGGAAGCAAGAACTGTCCAAAAGGAAACACGGGTCGGATTCAAATCAAGGTTCTGACTTCATTGACATTTTTCTTTCTTTGATTTCTGGTTTCTCAGGACCACATTTGAAAATGTGTATTCAGTGAAGAATTCATATTTCTATCTAACTGAAGATTTAGATTTTAATCATACAATAGAAGAAATAATTTTATTCAAAACATTGGTATTTTTAAGTTCTTCCTACATTACATTTTGTTACTTAAACATAATTTGTATCTAAATCTTCAGTTGAACAGAAATATGACTTCTCCACTGATTGCACATTTTAGATTTCCAAATGTTTTCTTAAGAAACCACAAAATACAAGACAGGAAAAACAGCAATGTAGTCAGAACCTTGATTTAAATCCGACCTACAGAAATATGCAGTCTCTAATAAATACATGTTAATGCAGCAGAGCAAACTTTCCGAGAAGGAATGTTTTAAGTCTATAAGCGGCAATTCTAGCAGAATCCTTGGAAATTCTAAATCACTTTTTTTTAAATCATATCCAAAAGACAATAGAATTTTTACCACAGTGATTTTTTCCATTACACCCCAATGACGGTATTATCCATTGTTTCTAAAACAATTATTTTTCATTGACACACATTTTGAGGAAATCATTGGGGTATAAGCCAGTTATCAAATGGTGAAGCCATTGTGTTCCCTCAACTCAATCTCTACGCTCGCTTCGCTCGCTCTGGGCATTCTTTTTAAGGGTACACTTTTCCATGTATGCTTAATTTTTCCATATATATTGCACTCCAATATTTACAAAGGTTTCGACGAATGCACTAAATTCCTGAGCAAAAATACAATAATAAGGTAGTGAAAGTTTCATCAGGTGGCTTGTCTACGGCGGCTCTGGATGTGTCGGCCGATGAGTCTGTTGACGCCGTGCACCCTGGATGCACCCACAGATTCTGTGGAACTTGGACACATCCAAGGCAAAGTGTTCTTGAATGTATCCAAGGTAAAACCAAACTCCCAGTATCCTTGGATGCATCCTGCTGAAATTTCACTGGCATCAGCACTTTACCATTGAGTTGTCTAATGATAACTTCTCCTGGACGCATCTAAGGACACTGAGATGGTTCACCCTGGGTGTGAAGGTAGGGCACAAAGAGGACAAAGGCTGGATACAAAGGCAGGGTGCATAGGACACAAAGAGTAAAGACAGAGTACCAAAGGGTACTCAAAGTTAGGTTTTTGTACCCCCCCCCCGAGTAAAAAAATAGGGCCAAAAAGACAAAAATGTATGCTTGGCACAAGAGGGCATGAAGGTATAAATGAAGGTATAAATATTGAGACAAAAAGCCGAAATCAAGAATAAAAAATGCATCTACAACAAAGACAACACTAGCGATGAAATCAGTATAGAAACAAGTTCCACGTTTTCAGCAAGATAACGACAATCAACATCCTTTTCCACAAAAAACTAAATTACATGAAAGTTGTTAAAACACAAGAAGGTCCTCCTGCGTGAATGCAAGAGGCATACCTGCTGTGGCATAACACCCTGAGGGAACAGCGCAAATTTCTGACTTAAACGACAATATCAGTAATTTCTGACTTTTTGCTTTCCATGTA
>JBCAUG010735686.1:0-11741 GCA_038406175.1 Haplosyllis leylae | reverse complement strand
GGCCTCGTGTCCCTAATAATGTCATTAATTGATGACAACACGAGATCGTCCAGCTAAAGCTTTAACTAACATAGTTTGTGACATGTATAGCTATTACAGGATGATTGAACGAAACGATAATGATGTGTTGTATTCAATCAACAAAGATATCCCACTTGGACTCGAGGATAATTATACTCCTATTAATTATAATTACGCTGGACCTGTGCGGTTAACGCTTTGGATACCATTTTCGCACCGTATGTAGTTCCGTTGAAATTTCATTTTTTATCGATCTTCGATCTAAATTGTGCCATTAGTTTTCATTTAAACTGAAGAGAATTTTATGTTGTTATGAAGTAGTTGTAACGTGAGAAATGAGGAAAGTATGACACTACTTTATTCATGCACACCGGACTTGAAATTTCCCCATTGAAATTGCCTTGACTGGTGACATTGAATAAGTGTATCTGTTTGAAGATATGTTGCTTTCGCTTTATGTGAAGAAGGCTTATATCCCCAGAAATGGCATTTTGAACAAGGAAACATTAAAGCTCTGTTCACAGCTTCCGACACCCTCATCGTTGCCATGCCCGTCACCGTCAAGGTTTATCATTTTGCTGGTGGTGACGAACTGTTTGACAGGCCGAACTGGTGCTAAATGGTCCGTCACCATTTTCTTTATTTGAAAAAGTACAAACAATAGCTCAAATTTTAGGATTTATCATCAAATAATCTAGTTAATTTACTAACGAGTAAGATTCTTCAGTGTGATGTTGTTTTGACAATTTACCGGCAAGCTAGATTTTTGTTTGGAAACTGAAAACTGATCCTGAACCTGAGGCATACAGTATTCAATATTATTTCCAAGTTTAGACCCGGATCTAATTTTTTCTAAGTTTTGATCTAGATCTAAATTTTCCAAGTTTTCTGATGTTTGGTTCAATCTGGATTTAATGTCATCTTATAAACCTCACACATGCAACGTGTCACCAAAGTGAAATTCTTCACTCCTTGATATTCTAATTGTCTTGCTGCGTTTGGCCAAGTCTGCTTCATTGGCCTCTTGGAGATATAAAATACCAGCTGATGCTTTGGAGTTTTCTGGTTAAAAATACTTTTGAATGTATGAGAAAAAGAGAAAGGAAATTTACAACTAATTTTTAGATTACATTTTCACACGATTTTCGGTTCAAATGTTTTGGGGAAGCTCAGTGATACAGAAGGTCAATACAGTCGTTTAACCGGTTTGATTTAATGGTGCAATTGATATGACCACAACAAGTGGCCATCACTTAAGTTAATCTACATTCACTTTGAGAACTCTTGTACATTTCAAGGCAGTGGTCAAACATAAATTATAAAGAACAACAATGACCAGATAACAGCCAAAATACAGAGAAATACCATTAAAGGTATTTCAAAGTCCATTTATGGGCATAAGGTTGCATGGGGTTACTCAAAATGGGTAATGTAATCTGCGATGAAAGTGATCATTGCCTCTGAAAGACTTAATCTGTCATCAAACAGCAATGTTTAACATGGCATACACTTTGCTGCGAGGCTGGGGGTTAAATACCGAACTTACGGTTACGTATATTACATACATAATGATACCTGTACCAAGTGGACAATCCAATAAATACCCCTAAGTCTGTTTGCTTCTTACATAAATATACGTAGCAGTGCGTCACTTTTCACACGGTAGTCGGGATTGTGTATTGTGCGCAGATATTAGGTGTGTATGATAAATTGCTTATTTATATAGATCTATCTGTTTGATGATACCTGTCGTGGTAGTAATTGCTAACTGTTAGTAAAAGTAATAACGTCTAATCACATTTCTGTACTGTAATTGAACTAACAAAAAAGGCGACTTTCACAATTTTAAACGCAATATAATAATATTAACAAGCAAAAGTGAAGTTTATGCAGGTAATACATTTGTTGTGCAAGTTTTACATCTGGTAACGGTTAGAAGCAAAAAGTGCCCAAATTTCAACGTGCTTCATGGATTGTAATTGTCCAGGTTATTTTTGAAAACAAACAGTTTCTCGACCTGTTGCACTCCACTCTGTAAGCAACTCATCCATTGACAGTGTGGCGTTGTCCCACCTTCCTCATTCAAACAGTGCGAATACATAATTTATTCTACGCTGTGAAATTACGTTTAGATATGGAAAAGTCACTTAACCCTTAATGTACAGCCAGGCAATTAACCATATGTCAGTGGGAGGCTCTCATACCCCGTCAATTTAGAATATTACATAACAAAGGCGCGGTAAGTTTAGCCATTAACTTTATAATCAACATCAACATGCATTTCTCTGCACACGGAATGTGCACGCGCAGTCTGTCATGCTATTGTAAAACGCAACAAGTGGTATTAATCTTATCAATTTGAATTAAATTTGATGAGATTCTGAGGTCATCATCTTTTGAAAAATTGTCTTGTGACAATGAAAGTCCAAAACAATAGGTCGCACGCTCTGCAGCTGGTCCCTGTTAAGGAACTGCGTCACTTTCTCATGAAATTTACTAAGAATTTGTTGAAAAACATATTTTTATGTATTTTTACAAGTCAAGCAAAAAATGTGTCCTTAACCAGTATGATTCAGTGTAGCACTTACAATTTTGGCAGAATTACTGTTTCAGAAGCAATGTACAATTTGGGTCATTGCTTTCCCCCTTTATGTATTAGGTATGTTGCTCCAGCGCATTGTTGCAAAGTTTAATTAAAATTCCGAAGTTTTCTAATGTGATTTATTGTTGAGGCGACACTCGAGATATTTTAAGTACAGCTAGATAAGATCAGTGCAGATGTGCATTCATAAGACAGCACGCAAGATTCTGCGGTATTCTGCGCCATAAGGGCACAAACATTCCATGTAGCGAAAAACTCTCTCCAGTACTTTCCGTTAGATTTTGTTGAGTATACGCCAAACTTGGTAGATCCTACAAAAGTGGTACTCATGAAAAAACTCTAGATTTATCATCATGACGCGTCGATGAAATTGCAAGGGTCGTGTAAGTAGGTGAACCGTTATGAAATAAAAGTTAAGTCGAAATTCTTGAAGAGAAAGAATGGCATGTATTAAGAAATATATTTCTGTTAACGGTTGCATTTCTTTTTGCTGAAACACACTATGAACAGCGCTAATATTTGGAGTGAAGTGCTGCTTTACAACTGTCGATTTAACCAATCTTAAAAGAATATCTTTTTATAAGTATACCATACGTACATATTTTTCCGTGAGTCTGTAAGCGTATTTTCAAAGGTCTGCGGAAGGAGTTCTTTGTCTTTGAAATTGAAACTTCATTGCTTAAGGCTACAATTGTCATTCTTGTATGACAGATTTCAAAGACGATGAAGATAAGCAGTAGTTAAAAATCTTTGCCGCAGGCATTAAGCATGCAGATTACCTTCTTTCTCGTGATGATAAAGGTAATTACGTAAAGTTTTTGCAGATGCAAAAATATTTGCAAATCTAAATGCATGCACAAAAATTATTTTCATAACTTGCAAAAACCTGCTTCTTTCTTACTTGCTCGGTCTTTGTTGTCATGCGATATAGTGTTTACATACATTTTTTGCCCTCCCTAATTTTCCCAAATTAGGTATTTCTTCCCTGTGTTAATGGAATGTGAAGACTCTTGCACGGTCCGCTGGGCTGGTGATGCGGAGGACCGCGGATGGAACCTACAACGGCACGCGCCTTGGTCGTACTGCTGGGAGAGGGAAAGGGTCGTGACCCTACCTTAACGGTCTCCGAGAAAACTGATTCCAAAAAAAATCCCTAAGGGTTCGTTTACACCAAGCGTCAGCGCCAACCTGCGATGACGCTTTCGACACAGCTCTCATTAACCACAATTCGAGTCGCTCCAAAATGGGTTGCAACCCCATTCTCATGCGACTCCATTTTGGTCAATGAGAGCTGTGTCGCAAGCATCATCACAGCATTGACGCTGACGCTTGGTGTAAACGGACCCTAAACTGCATCAATGGGAGCAGTGAAGATGGTGTGAAGGCAAATAGCAACCCCCTCCAGGTTCTCACTCAAGTGACAGTTCCAGAAACTGGACTTGTATTCACCTAATATGGGTATTAATGTATTGACAGTGTGACGTGAGTCTCTGACGGAACAGTAGGAGACGGCTATGAATTCCCGTTAGATGATACGTGCAAACAAATGTGTGCATTCTTTGTCCCATGAAGTAAATGAATATTTCTTAAAACCAAGTTAAAAAATAAAGTGCGGTTTTTTGGTAGAGTATTGTACTGAATGTAATGCTTGTGATAATATTTCGATAACGGAAATGAATTACACACTTATTCATTAATGCAGTTGATCGCACATGAGCTGGTCGGTTGCTTAAAATGAACATCCTGTTTTCTTTGCCGCAAAATCACTGACATCAGTGTTGAAATGTTCTCTTACAATCAGCATCCGCTCAAAAACGAGATTTGCTATAGACTGATACATGACAAAGAAAATTTAGCAATTCGAATAAGACAGATAATAGATATAAAATGCAAAGAACATTTACGGATAGAATTTTATGAGACAAAGATGTAAGTATTTTGCATAAATTGAAAGCCAAGATTAAATTACTGCCACAGGCATTAATTCTATTGAAAGTTATGAATTAGATTACCGCGTTCAATTAAGAGCGGAATTAAAATTACCGGCTTGTGTTCTGTGGATTGGAATGCAGCATCGTGCTTGATTAATGAATTAAGAACTCTCAGAGGACTTCATACAATACAGAACAATAGAAGTGAAATTCAAACCATGTATCTTTTCTACCCTGCAAAGGAATTTTTCTGATGAATTTTCATTGTGTCGGTATGCATTTCAAAGATGACTATCAACCTGATAGTGGACTATACTCCATACACAGGAAACACATTCTAGTCTTGTTTAGTATCGTAGATTTTGGGCAGTTCCTGGACTTTAGGCCAATTTTGAACAAAATTGATTATTCCGTGCTTTTGTTTAGCATTGTAGATTTTGAGCAGTTTGGACTTTAGGTTAATTTTTAATGAAATTGATTTATTCCGTACTGTTTAAACCAGAAACTTTGGAAACCACCATAAGAGACAATGGATACAGATTTCCTTCTCTTTGGCTACAGAAGTTAAATTCTTTGGGCCTGGCAGCCCACTGACTGTGGGAAGACTTTTTCGATATTGACAACCAATTATGACTAAAGTTTTACAATGGTCCTCTGTGAGAAGCCATGTTTTCAAAATAATACAATAAATAAAATAAATAACCAATACATTTATGCCTATGAAATGTGTGCTGTTTGACAATGTACTTACAATTCAAAATATATCTCTGATAACTGGAATATAAAATTTTATTATATAATATCATATTTCAGTTAATTTGTTTTGTTGCTTCCAAACAGACCACCATTGTAAAATTTAGAATATTTTATGTCAACCGCGAAAATACTCTGAAATTACTGAGCTTCGTGAAGGGTGAACCCTGGATATTTTATGTTTTGAAAAAAAAATGGTAGTAAATCTCCCCCAAAAAATTATCAACAAGGCATCTCAGCTCAAAAGTAAGAAATTTATAATTTTTACAATAGATGCCATAGTAACAGGTGGGGGCACCTTATTGTACGCGGTATAATTGAGGGTCATTTAGCGGGGCAGCTGTGGTGAGGAATAGTTGAAGGAACTGAAATAGCTCAATAGTACCTGTCCAAATATGAAAGATTAATCTCCTCGAGTTGTTACGGGTCACGTCACGAGTACTATTACCCAACATAACACGTACATCTACTTTTTGTTTGTGTTACGTTACAGGTGGGACTGTGTTGCTGAAGTAATCCAAAACAAAAACTACAAGTTTGTACAAATTAAAAAAAATTGTGTTCAGTTATTTCATTTTTCATCATCGGCTTAACTTGTTTTGAATTTTTCCAGACTATTATGTTGTCATTTTAGGCCATTTCATGTAATGCTAAGTTTATGACATGACTAGTTCTTCAGCCACAGTTATTTAATTTCATTGATATGTGACGCACTTTATTTTACGTGATTGTGACAACTACATGGCACGTGGGAAACTTACTCCCCGGAGATATGGATTTATCTTTAAAGCTGACCGAACGGAAGTCAAACTCAGTAGGACGACTTCCTGAGCTCAAGGCATGCAGTTATCTTCGGTCATAGGACATTGAAGATGTTGTCCTTCACTGCCTAAAAGAAACTTCCATTTGTCTAGATCAATCTCTGGTGTCCATTCCAAAGTATCTTGCTCGAGGGTGATTTCAATGACCACAACGACGAATATTCTGTTACACGTTAATCTAGCGGTATACACCTTGATATTTAATTGTCATGTATTTAAATTTCCAATTTCAAAAGACATTAAGCCTATAAATAGTGTATTTATAATGTTGTAAACGTGTGACGGTCTACAGACATTAAAGTCACCCATAATGTTTTTACAGCCCCACACTTTGTAAGGCAGATAAGTCATAAAACGCTTTGGAGTAATGGGCTCGTCTCAGCAACCTCAAGCAGAAATTACAGTATTTAATGCCACGGCAGCAAATGTTCAAAATAGTAATCCATCCACTGTGTTCAGCAGAGGGGTTTGCACCTTTAAACAATTCTGAATGATGGATGTAAAAAGGGAAATATTGACACGAAAGTAGTCCCATGGGACACAATGTTAATATTTGCAAACTCTCAGAGGGAAGAACCGAGTTTAAAATTTTAGGTTCCTCTCTTTCAATTGAACTGTCAGTTCGGAGCAACAGAAAACATAAAATGATGCATTGCTGTTCCTACTGTTTCTTATTTTTGACTTAAAGGCATTCTGATCACACACAGATAAGAGAGACGTTATCTGCAAAGAGGGGACTCTAAACTGTTCAACACCCTTTTCAAGAGACTCGTGCACACTGACCATTCACCCCATACATTAGCAGGCGTGCTTTTTGATGTTTGGACAACGTTTAGAAATTTGTTAATCCTGAACTTGAGATGCTTCTCACTCCTTCAAATTTTTTGAAAAGTTTGAAAATGCATTCATCCTGGACACACAAGATTGAAACTAGTAGCGACTCGAACGTGCAACCTTGAAACAGTATTTAAAATTTAAACACTTCAATAAAGATGAACAGTAACCTTTCAGGTCTTGCGTACAATTATATTCAGAACACGCAATAGTGTCAAGAACATGCGTGTATGTCTGCAGATGATTGAAAACACAGGAATTGCAAATCATTTGCAATAGGGAAAAGGGTTCAAAACACATTCAAAAGATGTTCAAATCAGGCTTCAAATCAGACAATGTTTCGTGGGGTAAGCCCTTACCCTCGTGTACCCTCAACGTTCTTGGGTACTCCACATCACTTCAAATAAAGAATAGAATTGTAATTGATATGTACTTATTTCTTTCTTTAAAGAAGTACAGGGGAATGCAAGTTGAAATGAACAAAAGAAATCTGGAGATGCTTACAGACAGTCAGATAAGAGAATTGAGTTTATTGTGATTTCTGTATAACTGTACCCAGGGCAGGTGCACAAGTGTACAGGTGTATGCACCATAGACACAGCCAAGAACAAGTGAATTCCTTCCATAGTCAAATGTCAAAATGCACTTCATCGAAATGCACTTCATCAAAATGCACTTAGAAGTTAAAATGTACTTTGTCTCTTTGAAACTTTACAGGGTGAAAATAGTAGCAATAGTCGTGGGTGATAATTGTGGGCTGCTGGGGTTAGTATTGCAGGGGTATTGTGTACCCTTTAGTAACTTTGAATTGACTTTTGTTGGAAGTTTGACAGCTGAAATCTCGTTGCATTTCCCGAGGCTGAGGATACAAGCGCTATTAGGCAGAGAAGGGTCCTATACCTTGCTCTTCACACACCTTTAGTGTATAATGTCCAAAAAAGGATGCTGAACCGTAAGCGACTTCAAACTGGTAATCACCAAAATATTGCCTCCTGTAATTTTCAGGAAGTTCACGCACAGATGTGGCCGCAACGGAATTTCTTCCGATATCACAATTTACAATGATGCTCTATCATGTACCATTTGAGATTTTTTCTTCAAAGAAGTGAATTGTAAAATGTGCCGTTTTGCGAATGGGAGGGAATCGAAAACTTCCATCTTCTTTGTCATTTTGTACAACAGTATTTCATTCCTGTCAAAAATAAAGTACGGTGCATTCTTTTTAATACACTGATAATATGTTGTAAAGCATATGGTTCCCGGTGTACTGAAAAGGTGGTGCACCACCTGCGTTTGTGTACACTCCAGGACACAGAACTCAATGTTTAACTGATTCCTTTCCACCTGATGCTTTCAAATATGGTGGTCTTATCTTCTGGGGTTTAAAATTACAGTTTTTTATTTTAAAAATATTAACAGGTAGATACCATTTGAAGGTGTACCCAATTTTGCATCTTTGAAAAGATCTATATTAATTTAAAAAGAGCATGTGTTTAAAATTTGACAGAATGCAAGTGCTGGTTGCGCGTATGGCGCCTCTCCTGAGAGGATCTTAAAATGATAATAACGGTCTAGAATCTCTTACTCCGTTATACTTTTGAAGAAACTGATAAATTTGTCTTTAAGGTTATGAAAGAAATGGGACTGGTGAGAACGACAGGGCGCTAAACAGGCGAGAATTTATGAGAAAACGTCCAAATGCCCAAAGAATACCCGTCCTAATCTAAACTAGACATTGTATTGTTCGATTAAATTGTAACTAAATGGATCAGTGAAAGGCACCTAAATAAAACATATAGGGAGATAATAAATACGTTGAAACACCTCACGCTTTGTATGTCTTTATCCTTTGAAAACCAATCTATTTCAAACATAGTTGTAAAAAATTAAAACTGAAAGAAAATGTTCTGACCACTGCAGTATGAATAAGACACTGATTGCGGTTCTTTCAAGAGGTCCATTTATCACCTTAGACATTGATTATAGTTATTTTGAACCAATTGGCACTGACCAGCGGCCACCTTGATACATCTTAGGCCAAAACTTTTCCCCCTTTGTGCATAATTGACGGGTGAAATATTTAAAGTCTGCGTGGCGGGGGCATGTTCTGTGATTGATTTGAGACGTCTTGGCTTCCCTTATAGTTTGTGTGAATAAGGGGTTTGATTTTCTTTATTTGGTTAAACAATCATATACTCTTGTTGTGCAATGATTACTTTCCAAAATGTGATATCATTGAAAAGAACCTAATTCAGTTCGAAGAAGGTTATTTCAAGGTGTAATCGGTGAAATTAAGTGCGAGAATTCTCGGTTTAACTTTCACTGAACATTTAGTTACAATCTGATAAGGAAGGTTCAAAGCCAGTTCCGTAGTTGGGAATTGTGTAGAATGAAATGTATTGTCCAATAACATTAACGAACCTTTTCAGAATGTGCATAATGTTGCAGGACTCTCAATCACAAATGAATCACCATTACAAAACAGTTTACATTGTTTTTATTGCCCATCGATAAACGGAAGAAAAGGATAATTTACTGTGCTCACTTCAAATGTGGAACCAGTTCTAATGTCAAGCAATTGCTAAAGTCTTTGAAAAAATGAGAAGTGTAATTTAGGTAACATACGGTGCACGGCTGATTTACATCTAGGGAAGGACGACTAATTTCACTATCTTAATCCTCTAATTTATATTGAAAATTTGAACAAAATTATTGGGTCTTAAGATGCAAATACACGTATTGAGTTCCACCCTCTAACAAAAGCTTTAATATTCATCACTGTTGTATTCATGTGTAAGATCAGTTTGTCATATCATCAGAATTCCTTCAGTGTTGCTAAGGATACCTTACTCTTTCGAGTGAATTTGACCTCGAAGGGCAAGTAAAGTTCTTAGTAAATACGAAAGACAGCTAAAAGCATCTCTTTTATGGATTTCACATGGATACAATTAAAACTTTAAAAATTGTTTTGAACGAGGTTGGCGGTGGTGCGAAGAAGAGATTAAGTTTTTAGTGAAAGGGAGATAGACAGGATGCAACTGTGTTGTTCGTATTCTTATCAAAAGTTTTATCTCTAAGCCGATGCAAAGATGATTTCATTTATATAATGTGATACACTTAACCTTCTGACTCGATATGACGGGACGAGTGGTCGTCTTTCTCTTGTCGAACGATGAAAACAAGTGTACTCAATAGCGAGGGGAAAACCTTCAAATAGTTACTATCAAAAAATGATGACCGTTCATGATTTCCAATAGTAATTTGATACTTGATTGATGATATAAAAGTGGCGGTTGAAAATATGAAAAAAGAGGATAGTCTCTTATGAAGCGCATGACAAAGTACTTTTTATCTTTTGGTCCATTGAAGTTAAAATTTTATTACAAATGGGTGTGCACATTGTTTGAATTGTGCCACTTTTAGCTTGAAGATTCCGCCAAAGTCACTGAGTCTATATAGATACAATACTATCAAATTAAATGTCCACTCACTCGGGCCTCTTCATCAGACACGGTTAAATTGGATTTTCAAAATCCTTGCATGAAGTTTTGTGTAAAAAGTTAGGATGAGTGTTGTGTGAGCTCCAAGACACTTGTTTACCCAATGCACCTGCAGTTTCTTAAATTTCAAATCTTGGAACCTTTGATGCCACGAAATAAGAACCTAAATTTGGAAACAGGCCATTTTATCAGCCTTGGATCGCACAATCGCAGCAATAAGGCACACTTCGCTTTTTTTAAATTTCAGACCTAAAATGCACTTATTTTTCAAAAGTACCTATATTTTTGGAATTGACTATTGTTCATTTGAAAAGTATAAATGGTGGATCGTATGTAAGTCGACAGGTGCACCAAGTTCGGTTTGTTTATTGCCCTTAGACACGCGAACATACCGTTCCCTGGTTTATACTGATCATTTACATAGTTCATTCTAAGTTTAGACGTTTCAACGTTTGACAGAAATCTAATGATTGTAACAAGTGGCCATATGTCAAACGGTTCCAACTCGAACGGACTTTATCAGATCTTTTATCTATTGTCACCTGTTTTGTGCAACAGAAACCGTCGCAATTCACGTATGATGGTGATAGCAGCGACTGCGGTGTCAAAGTCAGTACGTTAAAAACCTTAACCTGCACTCATGAGCTTTTCCTTTGAATGATTCTATTCTCAATTTCATAATTTACTTTCCCGTGCCTTTTCGTAAATTATAGATCGAATCCATATTCAATACTCATTTTACTTATCTCTTACACACTGCCATGCCTTCCGTTTTACCGCCCGCGTATGAAGTAAGACGGGAAGATAATATTTTCAGCTTGTCTGTCTATTCACTGGTGGCGGGGGGGGGGGTACCCCAGCTTCTGGTTCCAGGTCCTTTCCCAGTTTCTGGTCGCAGGTCCTTTCTGGGGGTACCCCAAATGGGACTGGGATACCATCCCCACCACCAGATGGGGACTGAGGTATGCCCCCCGACCTGGGACTGGGGTACCCCCTCCCCCCAGGGACAGTACAGAAGAGTGAGTACTTGCTACGCAGTGAACAGTGATGAATTATCAAGTAATCCGTGTAATACTGGTTAAAATACTCCAATATTTATTAGACTAAAAGTTCTACATCTTTACAGTATGAGTGGTCAAGTTGAACTGAGAGGATGCTGCTGCAAGGGGTGTAACCCTGCGCATGTAGAAGTATTGCTCTAGGACTGGGGCATAAAGGATTTGAGTAATTAGAAACAAGACTAAAGATAATTCCCATAGAGAATGCATTGGACGTGTCT
>JBCAUG010735675.1:0-11742 GCA_038406175.1 Haplosyllis leylae | reverse complement strand
CCCATTCCTTCGGAATGCGGGCGGTAACAACATAGTCCTCCGGCGTAACCGCAAGAGGCGTACCATCACTTGCTTTCCCGTCCAGTGGTCTGGGAAGGGGGTATCCCCTGTCCTATCTGGGTTGGGGGTACTCCTGTCTTAGGTTGGGGTTGGGGTCCCAGACAGGACTTTGACAGGACCACTGACAGGACTGGGTTACCCCCCCCCCCCCCGAGAAAGGAACTGGGACCAGGGACCATGGGGTATCCCCCCAGAAAGGACTTGGGACCAGGGAAAGAACCTGGGACCAGAGACCATGGAGTAACCCCCCCCGAACAGACACACGTGTGAAAACATAACTTCCCGTCGTACTACGTACGCTGGCGGTAATGAATTCGGGTGTAAGTATTTATCACCATAATTATTCAAACCATATTTCTGATAATCTCTTGTAACATATTGAACTTCCCGGGCTATCATCATAATATAGGACCTGGTATGCGCAGAACAATTTAAAACACATTTAAATAACTAGTACAGTAATATCGATTTTTCGCTCAAAACTGCCCTTTCTGTAAAAATATAAATTGAATTAATTAACCTAAGCTGAGTCGTGTATCTCTGAGATCACAACACTTGGAGTACCTATCCGTGAACCAATACACATCTTATGCTACAACTCCTGTTGGGTCATTATCGAGTATTATATAAAATCTAAATTTTGTCAGTTCTTGTTAACCTTTTCAGCTCTGAAGATTTTGCAATTTTTTGCAGTGTGAAATATATAGATAAATTGGGTTAATCTCTTTAACAAATTGGGAAACATTCCATGTACGCAATGTATTTTTATGGCATTTTATTTTATGGTATGTAGGCAATCAACACACCATTGGCCTTCCATAAAAATGCTGTGTTACATAATTTTGGTAATTTTTTTGAAAAAAATGTGCAAAGAAATATCTGTTTGAAATTTGTTAAATAAATCCAATGATTTATATCATATATATGATATATATGCCCCGAAGAAAACATATGGTTTGTGCATGCTTTACATTGAGTTTGGCACCTATCTCTCTTATTTAGAAATGGCTTTAAACAACATGACTAGTAGTACCCACTATGTAAGTCATATCAACTTATCAGGTTCTGTTGGGTTACACAAGTTGCTATCAGATAGCTGGTATCATTTTTCGACAATATCGGCAGTTTTCGTAATATTATAAAATTTTAGCCATGCTTCTCAACATAGGGTTGCCACATTTGAGTCCATTCAAAGTTCCCTGACATTTCCCTGACAAAATAACACTTTTCCCTGACAATTTCTTTTATTTTTCAATCTGTGAAAAAACAACTTTTAACTTGTTAACAGCAATTCCCCCACACATTTAGGATTTTCGAAAGGCAAAAGTTTAACAGTAATAATCAGTAGACCTTTGAGTTTATATTTACCAAGCTGACATTTACATGAACACAACCCAGGTAGAGCCCTTACCATGTGATGGAAGTTTCAATCTAAAAATAATGTCATGACAAAATTCCCTCACAATTCCCTGACATGACATCAGTAAATTCCCTAACATGGGTCAAATAGCCAAAATTACTTGACATTTTTTTTTAATTCCCTGACTTTTCCCTGATCTGGAGAAAATTTAGTTTTCCCCTGACATTTTCCTGACATGTGGCAACCCTGTTACATGTACCCTCAGCGGGTACACTAGAGCTGAAAAATTAGAGTGCTCTAAACTTTTTCTAAAAGCTCATTTTCTTCCTAAAATAGTACTCTGAATTCTTTTGACAGTTAATCAGATGGATCCTCTATGTCTCAGCTTCAGGATGAGGAGTGAGCTTCAGCATCAGTGTAAAAAGACTGCTCATACATAAATGAGTGGTCTTTCAGGAGAATCATAACAAAAACATTGGGCTGAGTCACTGACAAAAAGACAGCCTCATAACTAAATGAGCAGTCTTTTTCAGACCAAAGACTGCTCATTTACATACGAGCAGTCTTTTTGTACTGAAAACTCATGCTGAATACTGATCCTGAAGCTGAGGTTAATCGAAAACACTTGATCAGCCCTCGTATTTGGGAAGTTCCCTACACACACGTACGGCATCGCACAAAGTGGTGGACCTGTCTCTAGATCCCAAAATTGTTTCAAGGATATGCAGTTTTAACCCTGAGCAGTATGGAAACTGCATTCCTTTCTGCGAAACAAAGATTACCTCTTTTGTTTTCAATTGATAAGTACAACTGAGAGAACGACTCCCAAATCCTGTTTGACAAAATCTCAGATCCACTGTTATTTCTTTTGCAACAATCGGACAGCTCCAGGATGCTTACCTCCAACAAAAAGCAGTGACAAGATCAAATATACTTCATGTTCGAAGTTTCCGCACTTCGTTAGGATCCATAGGAAGACATGGGGAGTAACAGACAAAATAAATCCAGAACAGGATACAATTCTTGGTCCATATCTGTCAACAACAATTCCAAAAAGCGGCATCATCATCATGCTAGTTGTCAAGTAAAGGACAGATGCTGAACTATCTGGAAACAAAAAACAAAAGTCAAGGAACAAAAAATGTAACATCAATTTCCATTAGAGTAATAATTAGTAACCCTGAGTACTCATGAAGATTATAATCAACTAAAATACCCAAGATTTACGCTTGTAAAATGTTTCTAATTAGAAATTAAAGTAAAGTCAGGAATAAATATACGGTTCTTGAAATTTTCTTCTCTTGTGTTCTGATAGACAGATAAACAACGAAAACGTCTCACATTCAGCCTGGGTCATATCGAAAACACTTCGCATTTCTTTGGCGTAAGCTGCCATGCTGAATGCTGAACCACCGACGATCCATTGCAAGCCAGCCACAAATAGCACTGTCCATTTTGTCGTGATTTTTTCAATGTTTCTGGTGAGACGATACATTTCAAATGTACGTATACGGTACTGACAAAAAATTCTTTTCAAACCAGGTTAAACATTCTACATTAGAGACTTATGTAATCAGTGACCCATTTTACCAAGGGACCAATTATTTCTGAGGACTTTTGTATTGTCTACTCAGTGCTCAAACAGCCTGACTGGGGATCGAATCGCAACAAGTTTTGCTGTCCTCAGGTCTGACTTTAGTTTCTTGAAGTGTCACACGATTGTGAATTACACTGAGTAACATGTGAGCTTGTGTCTTTAAATATTTCAAACTAAACTTTGACAGAAGTTTGGACGCGCCAAACAAAATATCTGTTACGCTGATCTAATGTTTCCAGAGGGCTTCTGTCGTTTTAATGAACAAGACGAAACCATTGGCGCGTATAGTAGTGGACATTTAAAGGTCTCTCATTATGTGTATTTATTTCGTTGGGCGTCAGCTTTCTGAACTTAAATCAGATCATTATCATGGTTTCACGTTTACCAATTGCAAAAACTTTTTGTTAAAGTCATCGAAAAGTAGAAGAAGCCATCAAACAGAAAAAACTTCAAAATTTGTATTTATTTCAAGGTTGTGGTTTGCTCGGGTGCATTCAAGTTTCTATCCATACTTTGTAAAGCTGAATGTATCAATGAAGTATAAGATACAACACTGAATTTATCCCAGACTGAACAGTGATCTTGGTTCAATCCCCTTCAGTCACGAACCGAATCATCACATTCGGTCCCAGCAATAACAACGAAAGTGTCAGATCAAAAGGATTCAAAAGTGAAAATAAGAGAAACTTCATCCTTTGAAAGGAACTGAAGCTTTATTCTTGGACAATTTCTGGCGTGTCACATAACATTAGCTAATCCTATCAAATGTGATACACAGCAATTTTGATGCCAAATTGGGTGAGCCACTGATAGTGATTATATCACTCAGGGTTTGTATTTGGGCCTGACTCCCTGTTTCATCAAGCTGGGGTCCTGCAGATAGCATCTATGTACGGACTGCTCTGGCAATGTTAATTCCCCATGAGCAAAAAAGTAATCTTAACATTTCATGTTCCTGTGATTGGATTCAGTGTAAAGTGTCTGCATATCTGTGACTGACCCTCAGTGATAAATATCTGTATCCTTCACTGATGTCTGTATTTCCAAACTTTTCTTTAAATGGTGAGTTTTGAAACAAAACATACATAGCAATCATAAATTGGCGTCAGGTCTTTCTATTTTCCTCGAGTAGCTCTTCAGTGCACATGCAATTTTTCTATTAAGGTTGCTCCTTTAATTTCTGATAAGTGATCCAGTTTGCCTGACCACAACTCATTAATTAGGAATGACAATGAGCAGACAAGGTCATAATTGCTGGATCGGTGCAGTATGGGACCAATTTGAGGAACTAAGAATGGCATAAACTCCTTTGCCGTATGTATGTTGAAATGCGCACACAGCAACTTAAATATTCTTGAAGTCACTGGTGAGTTCCTTCACATTTGCGGGTAAAAGAAATGTTACCAACAAGTTTACCGTGCTACTCGTACTTTATCTTTTACGGAAATGCACATTCAAGCCTGTTTATTACAAATATTTTTCACTGAAGATAGGTACAATTCCTGCAATACTATACTCAGATATTGCCGCAAAACGATTCTCTTATGGAAATCTACTAGTTTGGCGGCTTGATAATTCTATGACGTTTGTTTGATTGCATGTATTGAATGAACACTTACAGTTGCCAAAAATGTTGCTAAACAAAGAACCAGTTTAGTGTTTGTAACAAAGTGAAGCAGATTGCATGAACTCCTTTCTCGCTGTGACAGAAATCTGTACTAATATGATTTACAGGGTACAACGCAATGACCTTTGGATCTGAGTCATGACTGCGGTGACCTCTGTACGAACAAATTAATATCCACTTACTTCCGTTAAACAATTTCACTTCCCATCGTCCGCTTATTCTTGACCTCGAAAACAATTTGCCAAAAACATATACCAATGCACTTTGCAACATACATGCAGTGAACCTAAATGGCATAACCATGTAAACAAGCTAAAATGTCACCGAAGTTTTGTCACCAAAACACCAGACACAAACGTGGATTGATTTAGTATCCACAGTGACAATGACCAGGACTAACTTAAGATCAATAGGTTTCACCCAACTAGTGCCGAAAAGCAGAGATGAGCAACAGACAATCAATCTGGCATCGACTCTCATCAAGCTGAACCTTTGGGACCTTCAATGGACATCGGCGACTTATAAAGGACCCAACGGTATAATCAGCAGACCTCATTTAAACTCGTAGTTAGATTTTGATTACTAGGTTGCGGGAACACGCTCATCTCAATCTTGGGTTTTACAGAGCATTATTACTATTCGTACAATCCCATAAGATGGTCATTATAATTGCATTATCAACGTTAAAAGTCTACATAATCCATCCATGGTTCTCGGTAAGGTGTTCACATGGGACTGATTACCACTTTACATGCAGCAGCACGTAGCAGTATCCTGGAACAGGCTTTATCATTTCGTTTAGTTGTGGCTTTTACTGTGGCAGTGACAATCTTACTGATAAAGGTGCGCAAAGATACAATTCCCTCAATCCTATCGTTTTATTTTTCCAGTCAGACATGTTTTTTATACTGAAACTGGTGTGTTGCTCAGTAGTAAAACTTTTCTCCTGTATATTTGGTCTTTGTGCATTTGTATGTGACAGTTCCATGTGATTAATGTCCTGGAGCAAGCTTCTCTTTTGAAATCAGTGACCATTCCATTGGGCTAGCCTTTCACAGAATGAAACAGCATTTGCAGCCATTTTGAATGTGGAAACAAACGGGAGCATCTCCATAAAGTAGACTAATGTACAGGTATTTCAAATTATTCCCCATTTACATACCACAGAAATTACCCTGATTATCACAGATGAATATACAATAGCTTAATAATTAATATCTATCTATGTTACATGTACTGACAGTAGTAGACGAAGAACTCGATGTTAATAAATCTTTCAACCTGCAGTTGTATTTTAACGGCGAGTCGGGAAAAGTATATTTTTAGTCGTGTAAAAATGCAAAAGATCTGCTGGAGTGTCTTCCTTGTACATTTTGCACATTTTAAACATGATCGCACTGAGAAGAAAAATCAAGTTGGACAATTCTGATGAAAAGATGAAATTAGACAATGACTTTTCACAGCGATACATTGATGAGTTAAATGGATTTGTTCAATTAGCTGTGAAAAGATGTCCTAACCAGTCTGACGGGAAAAGTTAATTTTCCGTTTCAATTCCCATTTAATGGTGTCGTAATATGAACTGCTGCTGAAGCCCATGTCTCGCAGGACAGCATCAGACGACAGTTATAATTCGGTTCAGATTCTCATGAAGAAATGTGAGAAATTGTATTCTAACTCCAAGCACCACTGTCATGCTGCATAAAAATAAATGTTGACAAATGCTTTGCTCCTGGACAAGGAGTGCCCAAATAGATTTTCGGAAATGTAGTAAAAAACATTCTTAATAATAACTGTGACAAAGACCTACTGAATGACAAGTGAATTTGTATATTTGATGATTTTTTCCTGCTAAAAGACGCTGCAGTACCTCAATTGCAAATTGTGATTCGTCTCTTCAGCCTTCAGAAGGTACGTGCTACGTGTAGGTGTGTAAGTACATGTAACGTCGTGAAGAAGAAAGCAAAAAAAAATTTGCCAACTTAAAATGTATGATTTTTCGTTTTAAATGTTGACCTACCATGCCATAGCAATCTTGTGTGAAAAGACATTCCCAAAATACGCAGTCTAAACCAACAGTGATTTTTCCAGATGAGTAAATCCAGATTACTAAACAGACTGCACTGGTGCTGATAAGCAGACTGAGAATCTGCTCAGGTCATGACAGACTTGGCATGAAAGGTCTAGTGCTGCAATCAACTTAGAAAAACAACTCAAATGGGCAGTGTCGTAAAGCGTACACATGATCCACTGTTTGCGAAGTGATAACATTTTGTATCTGAAGTGAAAGGGCATCTCCCACAAAGCTTCACCCTGCACAAGTTTATTGAATTTTGAAACATTCTTCTTCAACAAAATGTACATAAGTATGACTAAAGGTGGGAATATTTCAACATCAGAGCAAACAACCTTCCGCAAAAAGTGGAGGTCTCGGTACTACGATAACTACAATTTCGTGAAACTTGCTGCTGTCAGGTGGCTAGCTTATTTTCTTATGAAGAAGCAATATTTTCATCAATCGAATGCTTGGATTAATAACTACTTTGTAATTTGATATTTAGGCCTGATGATACTCACTTTCCACAAGCTGACCAAACTAAATCTACTCACTATAACTGGGTGCTCATTGCAACCGGACATGTAGTGCTTATGCGGGTTTCCGGTCGTTCCTGAGGTGTCGGTCTTTAATTTCATTTCTTTGAACTTCATCGCAGTGCGACTCCAAATCTGTTTCCATTTTACAAATATGAGTAAGAAACTGTCACATGTACCAGTAGATGTCTAACAGAGACAGTTTCCTTTTTCTAAGACTATTCGTGCTTTTTTTCCTCTGAAATTGGACCGAGAGGCAAATGAATCCTGACAGGGAAATTCAGAAATGCTGGACAAACTTTATAATTACCTCAATCCACCATCCACTGACTATTTAGTAGTTTGGATTGACAATTTGAAATAAGATACCTTTTCTTATTTTTTTGTGCTGCTGTTTTTGTGCTGGTTCATAATTGGGCACTACTTAATTTGGAAAATCACATTAGAAATATAACAGATTTTACCGCACTTGCATTACAAAACGTTACTGGGATGAAGTAGAGCCTTTTCGATGATGACGAAAAGACTTCATGCAATTATTTTAATTACAAAAGCAGTTTAATTACTTGTAGACAGTCAGAGGAATATGCCCGCGTTCAAGGGCTTCTCCTACAAAAACTTCCGATTGAAACGAATGCGAACTTTCTTGGGTGACTCCTGTAACTGTTTTTATCACTCACAATAAATAACCATAATTAAAACATAACACAAAGTTTACGACTCTTTGTCGATTTGATGCACAAGTTTGCGACAAAAGCTTTATGTCATGCCTTAAATTTCCGTTGTCGAAAGGCGGTCGTACCATCAATACGACGAGTCTTCAGTGAAGAAAGAACACGTAGGTGGTTTCCATGGTGCTAGAGTGATGAAAACGTTTCGGTTATATACTTGATTCCGGCGATCCTTCATCATGTTGTAAAAGACGAGGGATTTGAAGAAGAAAGTGGGAAGTCCTTGGTGATGCCACCATGTCATTTTCGGCTTCATTGCGTTGACTTGGTGATGAGTAACATTGAAAATAAGTTTCTACCTACACTTGGACAAGGTAGGATATCTGAGACTGGTGATGATGACATTCAAGTCCATGACCAGTTACCTAGATGTAAGTGTGACAGGGTTCATAACCACTATATTCTCAGGAAAATGGTCCATTAACATAATTCCTTTGTCTCTGTTGGTGTCCAATTCTTCTATAAATCCAAACCAGTAAATCACAAGTCCTGGACCAAACCTACAAAACAGAAAATATTGAATGATGCCATTACACATACTCCAACACACACACACACACTGTGTCCCCACCACCCTATGTTGGGAATATGTGTTGTGACATCTGTTGTTGTGTGTCTCCCAATAATCCAGTATGTACTGGGTATGCATTGTAGTATCCCACATGAAAAATGTTGCCGGCCCAAAATACAAGACACAAGCTGACGTGCGAGCCAGCAAGAGGACAAATATCCTGTTAGTTACCCCAGTTGCTTTAACACTACAGAGTGAAAAAAGGAAAATTAACCAAAATCAGATTATGACCAAGGAGTCATGAAGTAGATACACAGAAACCAGGTCTGACTCAAAACATCACCCACAAGTATTCTCTGAAGGCAAAAATTAAAGACCCGGATACCGACATAAGGCCGGTCCATTGGGGGTAAAGTAGGTGAAGGAACCCCACAAATGCGACAGTGTCATGTCTTTCACCCATAACAATATTGGAAAATGGACTTCTGCACCACCATTGTTGTCAATTAATAGCCTTTGTACAGCCTTTGTCCTCACAGGAAGACAGGAACCCAGATGAAGCACAAAGCCGACGATTAAACTGACTTGAAGGTGAATCACTGTCATGCCATTTCACATATGAAGCCTGACTGTTCCAATCATCTTCAAGACATGCTCATTCAACTTGTTGCATGTCTTTCGGACTTCGCAGCTTCAAACTAGGGCGTTTTTGACTTCACAAGTATTCCCATAACAATTATATCATTAGAGGATCACAATCACCGAAACCTGTGACTCGTTCATGAGAATAAACTTGGAACCTTACAAATGTTCAAACTAAAAGTGTGATATGTGACCCATAATCTATTACATAGTAACGTTGCAAAAACACAACCTTTCGATAGATCAATTTTTTTCGAAAAAGATCCAACAAGATGCAATCGTGACACAAATCTGCGGATCACATGCCTGTTATTCATAAAATGGCTGGAACAGAGGAGGAAAATGGACTTCCACGTTGCTTTTGTTGACAATTAATAGCCTTCATACAACCTTTATCGTCACAGGAAGACAGGAACCCGTTGTGGAACAAAGCTGAGAATTTAAGTGATTTGGCCGTGATTCACTGTCATGCCATTCATTTGTAGGACATTGCCCTTCCATCAGAAGTAATGTGCGGTGTTTTTCTCACATGATGTGTGCCAAAGAATGGCAAAAATACAAGGTATGCTTACCCTACTGAAGAAATGCCCGTCTTCATTTTGACCATAGATAGAAAAGAACACAGGATCACAATGTCAAAAAAAAAACCAACAAAAAACAAGCAAGTCCTCCTGCGTGAACGCAAGAGGCATACAGAGTGCCGAGTAGAAAGTGCTCGCTCTGTTGTCCTATCCTGGGGGGGGGGGAGGGGTGGGGGGATACCCCAACCTTGGACGGGGGGGAGGGGGCAGTAGGGTACTCCAATTTTGGGCAAGGAGGTAGCCTGGGGCACCCTCCCCATCCTGACCTGGCCAGGGGGGAGGTACCCCAGGTCACCCCCCCCCCATCCTGGCTGGGGAGGTACCCAAACCTTGGACAGGGAGTACCCTGGGGTGCCCCCCATCCTGGCCGGGGGGACCCCAACCTTGGATGGGGTGGGGGAGGTATCCCCCTGTGAACAGACTCCCACCTGTGAAAACATTACCTTCCCGTCATACTACGTACGCGGGCGGTAAAAAACAATTACCCAAAATGTCTTCTGTGGACAGATAAACTCCCACCTGTGAAAACATTACCTTCCCGTCATACTACGTACGCGGGCGGTAAAAAACCAATTACCTAAAATGTCTTCCGTTTATTCAATACATGTAGAGTTGTACAATTTCAAGTTGAATTTTTGTACTGCTGTATACTAATAATCTGTTTAAATAAATTAGTTAGGTCAGCCTTGGCACTGTCAAAACACTGCTGTCTTCACAGAAACAGAAAAAAGAAATACTTCTCAATTAAATCTAGCGGCAAACTGATCTTCTGTGGAATGGTGGCTAGCATTTCCTTACAAAATGAGGCAATGCATGACCCTTAATGAAAATGCATGACAGCTGAAATTGGCGACTTGTACAGAGATGGAGATCTGTGATTAATATGTTTGGGTAATGATTGATCATAGCAGATTACCCAGTCTGCGGAGGAGGAAAAGTTGGGCTCTTTTTGTGGAGCTCAGTTTACTCATCGTGCCACCCAATGGTTACTTCTTTCCCGACGGAAATATGGCGCAGGCCACCTTGTTACCGTCCGCTGCTCCAAGATAAAAAAAATTCAGTCGTGTGTGTCATTCGGTTCACAGGGGGGGGGGGTGTCCCTGTCCCAAGGCATCGTGGGACAGGGCATGACCGTGTCATTAACACCCAGGATGGACCAACCGGGAAGGACTCACCCCCTCCCCTCCCTAGTCCTGTCCCCCTAGTCCCCCTTGGAACAACCAAAAAGTGGTACTTTGACATTGAATGGTTCATGAATCCTCCTTATCACTCTTCCATTGAGAAAGATTTAATTTTCGGAGAGGTTCTTTTTCCAAGAAGTACTCAAACTATATCTTAACACATGTCAACAAGAAAGACCTCAAATTAACATTATGAGGCATACCAACCACAGCCCTTGTCCTAGACTTGCTGATCATTCAAAGACCTGGTCAGGTGGTTCATTCCAGACTGGCCCATCATGCTACACCAGTCCTAGCTGAGCAAGGGTTGGGTCAAGTGGCTTATTTCATCAGACTTGCTGAGCATGCTATACCAGGGGAAGGGAATGAGGGTCAGGCGGTTCACGTCCTGGGAGAGGCAGGGCTGAGGTAGAAATGACCAAAATAGGTCCTGTCCGCATATGTGTATGGTCATTAAAGGATTTTGTAAAGCCATTCAGATCACTTTGTGAAGAGAAGAATGAAGGTGGATGGAAATAGTCTCAAACATCCAGATATCTGAAACTCTGTGTCACTGTGAGTACAACATCAAAACAAGTATGAACTGAAATTGTTACATCTCAAGATGATTTGCCAAATATTGTGTAAGTCAAAATAACATCAAATGTTCTTACCAGCCAGGGACCGAATAGGGGTGGGAAAGCGGGGATGCCAACTCAAGCTTTGAAGAACATATTGATGGTGGATGGAGATGACTGTATGACTTCACCCCCATAAATGAGCTTGATGGCTCAACACCGGCAGACCAAAAATAGCCCTGTGACGGGCTGAGGTGGTTTAAGTTAAATGTGTCAAAAAGATGTCAAATGTCAAATAGTCAA
>JBCAUG010735664.1:0-11742 GCA_038406175.1 Haplosyllis leylae | reverse complement strand
TCCTGTTCCAGAGCAGATTCAGCATCCTCAAGAGCGCTCACCAGTTCATCCTTCTCCATGGCCAGCCTCTTGCGTTGCTTGTCAGCATCAGATGCTGCACGTTGTGCCCTATCAATCTCATCCTTCAGTTCCTTCAGTTCATCATCTATGAAATAAAAACATTTTGAATATCATTACTACAGCTTGTTGTTAATAAGAATAAATAATATTGAGATTATTGGCAACTGAGACCGAACTGAGGGGGAGGGAAGCATTGAGTGAAGTGACTTACGAAGTGCTCTGATTTCCCTCCTCAGAGCCTCAATCTGGTCATCTCTCTCTTCAATCTCAGACTTGTATCTGAAAGCCTCAGCAGCAGCAGAGCGGGCGTCACCTCCCAAACCGTCAAGTTCACTCTGAAGATCAGAGCACTTCCTCTTCCAGTCAGCAATAGATTTCTCTAGGGACTTCATCTGTCTGTCTGCTCCAACAGCTTGAGCTTTGTACTGCAAAAATTCAGAATGGATGAAAGATACTTTTAACAAGAGTGAGCATATAAGTAGTGTGGACTTCAATTCAAAAGTGCTTAAGTTGTTATAATTACCTTCTCAGCATCGACCATAACATCTTCCAGTTCAGCCTGGAGACGTCTGCGGTCCTTGTCAGCAGAGTTGGCCTTGGACTGAGCTGATTCCATTTGCTCCTCAACAGCTCTCAATTGCCTCATGAACTTCTTCTTCAGCTCATCCATGGCTTCACCACTGACTCCACCCTCACCACTGTCGAACTTGGCCTTCCACATGTGAGCCTCATCCTGAGCTTTCTTAACAGCTCTCTGTGCATCAGCAGATACTTCCTGTTCCTGGTCGAGCTGATCTCTGAGAGTGTCAACGTCAGCCTGGAGATTTCTATTTTCACTCTGGAGTTTGCTCCTCTGTCGGCTTTCATCTTCTAAGTTAGCTTGAGCTTCCTCAAGTTGTTTGGCTAGACTGGATTTAGCTCTTCCCAGTTGATTGGCCTGTTCTTGTGCCTCTTCAAGTTGGCGTTGTAAGTCGTTGTTGGCGTTCTGAAGGCGGCTCTTTTCGGAGTTAAGGTCGTTAATTTGCCTCTGAGAAGAATCACACTTGTCATTCAACTCACCCAGCTGACCTTCAAGAGATTTAGCCAGCTTGTCTGCTGAACCCTGTAATAAAAATCAGTAAAATAAGATTAAACGGAGCTTTCAATGCATGAAGAAAGCACAATAATTAGCAGATACATTTGTGGAAAATTTTCAAATGTTGTAAACTTGAACATTTTTGTAGACAACAAATATGACAGAAATACCTTTGTTTTGCTAATGTGGTCGAGTTGTGAACTGAGGTCATCCAACTCTGACTTGAGGCTGTTCTTTTCCTTTTCAACCCTGCACATCGGAAGGAAACAGTCAATGCGACAAAAATCATTGAAAACCCATTTCATTTTCAAGGATAAAAATTATTCAGTTTTTTAAAAATATGATTTAAGCTGATCAATTACATTACAGTTAAGTCGATATCTTTTCTGGTTGAATTCTTACTTGGATTTTGATTTCTGTGCTTGTTCCAATTGGTCGTTGAGGTCGTTGACGGCATCATTGTTCTTTTTCCTCAGCTGAGCAATCTGTGCTTCACTCTGCATGACTTGGTCCTCCATTTCTTTGCGCATCTTGGCGATTTCAGCCTCACGCTTCTTGTTCAGATCAGCCTGTTTTGAAAAATAAGCGATTGTTTACTAGATTACCAGAGGATATTTTTGACGGCGTGAAATTTAAGTTGGAAAAATATCCCAATTCTACATGACCATGAAATACAATGAAATGGATTTTCGTTGACACTGTTATAATACTAGAATGATCCCGAGAAAAGTAGCAGTGTCAACGGCTAATCATTTATTTCACGGTTAATTTTCATCTCCAACCCACGAGTGACAAGTAACCATTGAAGATTCTCTTGGGATGTCAAGCGATGATTTAACGTTCCATTGAATATGAAACTGGATAGAACTTTATACCTGAGCCTGTGCAACATTGCCAGTGTCATCCAGCTGGGCACTGAGTTCCTCAAGATCTCTGTTCAGATCACCTCTCTGCTTCTCCACCTTGACACGTGCTTGTCTCTCAGCCTCAAGCTCACCCTCAAGCTCTTCGATACGAGCCTCCAGGTTCTTTATTTTCTTCTTGAGTGAAGCAACAAGAGATTCCTCCTCTTCCAGTCTGTTGCTGAGGTTGTTGATTTCCTGGTCCTTCCTGAAATTAGCAGAGTTCAGAACAGATGCATTTAGTTTTGAATCATGTGAAGAAATCTCACACTTCGTTAAGGTTTCAAAGAATGTTTTTGCTGTAATTTAAAAAGTATTTTTACAACTGTTTACCTCTTAACATTGTCCTCAAGGTCACGTTTGATCTTCTCGAGGTCATCCACTACTTCCTGTGTTGCTTTGAGGTCAGCCTCTACTTTCCTCTTGGCCTTCTCTACATCAGCTTTGTGTTTCTTTTCCCTTTCCAAATTGTCTTCAAGATCATCACACTGTTGTTCAAGTTTGCCCTTGATTTTGTTCAAGTTCTTGACCTTGTCTTCCTCTGCTGCAAGATCTTCCTGTGTTTTCTTAAGTTGTTCATTAAGACCTTTACCATCCTTGGTAAGTTTGGCAATGGCTTCGTCCTGTCGTGCCATCTCATCGTTGAGAGTTTTAATTTGGTTGTCTTTCTGGGTTTTGTCTTGTTCCGCCTGTGAAGGGAGGAGATAACCATTTACCCACTTCTATAGATTGTCAACATGATGCACAGTTGGACCCGTTTTCCTAACTGAAGTTGTACAGATCTATAATTCTCGCCCAAAAGTCAAATGTGAAATTTTTTTGTGAAATCAAACCTTTCTCAAGTTGTCTTCTAGATTCTCAACATCCTTCTTCAGTCCACCTATTTTGTCATTAAGTCTTGACTTTTCTTCCTCCAGATTCTCCGCATCATTCTCCTGTTCCTCGAGACGTTCTTCCATTTCCTAGAAGGCATTTATTTGTTAAGTTTAAGATATTATATCAATTGCTCCCAGTTGTCAGTTTTGGAAATCAGATGCAACAAAAGCAACAACACTGGACAAAGACTTAAAGGGCAGTCAGTTATAGTTTGATTACCGCTTGAAGTGTGTGAAGTACTTACCTTCAATCTGTCTTCAAATTCAAATTTCACTTTCATCAGTTCTTGTATTCTGTCCTCTGCTTCAGCCAGAGACTCTTCAGTTGCACCAGCATTGGATTTCAGGTCCTGGAGCTCGCGCTCCATCATTGCGTTCCTCTCTTCCAATTGCTTCTTGATATCTGTGAGTTTCTCCATCTCTTCCTTGGTCTTTTTGAGTTCCTCAGCTGCTTGTCTCATTTCATCCTCCTGTCTTGCAATGCTGAGCAGGGGCTTTACGCGTGTGTACATTCTCCACCAAGCCCAGTTACGAAGAGCCAACCATGCACGAACATTGCGCTGGATACGGTCAAGGGCGACTCTGTAGAAAACATTGATTTTCTTGAGATCCCATGAAGTTAGTACAACAGGTTAAAGAACAGAATAGATTTTTTCAGTGCCTGCAGTAAACTGAAAAATTTGTTACAGTCATCAATAATGTATTTGATGCATTGAAGTGACAGTTAAGAACTTTGTGTGAAACAGTGCTCTGGAGAAATAAGGTGGTGATTTGTTCAAAGATTCAGCTGTACCTCTGATCTTGGAGTTTCTGGTAGTTCATCCTCATCATGTAACCTCGGATGTGAGCTTGTAGGTAAGACAGAATCTTAGAGAGACGTTCCTCACGCATTTCCTCAAGCATACCCAGAACACCAGCTCTGAAGAACACCTTCGTGTGACCCAACTTGTATTTGTCATTGTCTAGTTGCAAAGCCTCCAGAACTTTGGCAGATGCTTCCTTTGCTTCAACGAATCCTTGTGGGATAGCATTGGGAGCCAGGATGGAATAGCTGCAAGAATTTAAAGTTGATTCCATAATTTTCCTCTAGTTATTTGTATTCCATGAGTACAAGAATCAATTTAGGAATGTTAGAACATACCGCTGTTTAAATTCTGGGTAGAGGATTCTGCTGGGGAAGCCCTTACGACAGATACGGATTCCCTCGAGTACACCATTACACTGCAGTTGGTGAAGCACTAAATGTGCATCGAGCTCAACTGGAAATAGAATCATGTAATTTGTTCATTCCAGAATTCAATAAAAGCAAAGACTGCCTCTTGTATCATACTAGAAATACTATTTAGGTTTATCGATACTTTTCCATTTGTATTAAACATTATCAGCAATCTGTACTTACATGCGGTTTTAGTCTCGTTGGGAATGATGCAACGTACGAAGTGTGGTGCTGTCATGTACAGGTTGTGCATCAGTCTGTGAAGAGATTCCTGTCAATGCAAAACATAACTGACTTAGTATTGTAAGTAGAAGTGGATAGTTCACCTGAAAAGCCGCATTGGCAAGTCTCGTTTTAAACTGATCATTTCACTTCATAGTTAATCGTTTTTCCTAACCATTACCGAAAACATATTTACTGAATGATGACATACACAAGCATAAAATATTTTTACATCTTCATGATTAAGTACATTCTATTTGAAATGTATTAGTAGGTGAAGTTTACCTTGTGTGTGTTAGAGATGGTCTGGTAGGCTGAACCTTTACCCTTCTTTTTACCACTTTTCTGGCCTCCCTCTGAAATTCCAAGGTTCAAATAATTGTAAGTGAAAAAGTAATGCGTTCGTCTTTTGAGTCAAAAGAAAGAATTAATATTTCTTTAGTTTTAACATTGAAGTTTCCTTTCGTTAAATAAGTTTTACATATTTCAAACTTAATGTGCGAAATATATTGAGAAAGGATTAACGATAGGAATTGAGCGCAAAGACCTATTTCAAAAATCTACAATAGCCACTTGGAGTGGGAAATTTTCACATGGTCCACACACAGGGAGTGTATAGTGTTTTGGAGGAATTTTCAAAGAAAAAGCGAGGCGTTTTTTTCTACTACATCACCCAGAGAGGTAATGTTGTAGAAGCATTATTTATTGTCATGATAAACACACTTGTAACAGAGGTGTGCACGACAGGTGTGGTGTGTACGTAGTCTGCTTGAGATCGACAATTTAAGGGCCCATTTACACCTAGCGAGAGCAACGCATTTGTGTCAATGCTACAATATCGCTCCGAAATCAATTGTGTGTACTCTGTGTTGTACTGTTACATCAACCTGAAGCACCAGTGTTAACACTTTGAAATGGGTTTGCAACCCATTTTGGAGCAACTCCATTGTGGTCAATTTTTACACAAGCGTCATCGCAGCATTGACACTACATTGACGCTGCCGCTTGGTGTAAACGGGCCCTAAGGAAAAGACCAGAAATACGCATTGTTACGGATTAATACTTATTTGATCCACGGGGTATTGAAGGGGCGTTGGATTGAAAACCAACAGCAAGAATGTTTACTTTGCAATACTTACCGGCTACAAGAAGCGTTTATTATAGAAACAAAATAAAAAGTTTAGTAAGAAACTGAGAGTCGTAAATAACGGAAAGAAAATGACATAATCTTGAACGAACGTAAAACTTAATCGTGTGAAGAGTATTTTCTCATGATTTTCTGAAGAGATCTTTGCAAACTGTTCTAAATAATGACCTTACACTGTGCGCGCAGTCAGTAATAATATAGTAATAATAAAGTATTTTCCTTCAATATGTTTTGCGTATTTAGACCTACCTTCTGGTTTGGGGAAGAATAGTGTCACTAGTTTCTCCTTGGATTCAGATAACAGTGCGGCTACAGTTTCGTTCAGAGGATCCTTGTTCTTGAACAGCCAGCCGTTGACATTGTACATAACAGTACCAGCATAGTGGTACAGCTCAAAGTGTGCCTCGTATTTGGCACCCTTCTGTGGTTTGGGCTTGCCGAAGTTCTTGGATTTGCCCAAGTGGTTTTCGTACAACATGGACTTAAGGGTCTCGTTGGTGGCTTTGGGGAACATACACTGTTCCTCCAGAATGGATAGGATACCCATGGGCTGAAATGATGAAAACAGTATCCGTGTTATTTAATTATTTACACTTTTTCAAAAAGAGAAACGAATAAATCAGTTACAGGACAAGTTCTGTTCATATGATCGAAGGAAATATTTGATTATAATATATGTTGTGTCTCTCATGATTTTACTTATGTTACCGCTTTATCAGAACTTCATATCAATTCGCACATCATGTACCTACCTTCTCAATAAGGTCAATGCAAGCTTGCAAGTCCATTCCAAAATCGATGAACGTCCATTGGATACCTTCCTTCTTGTACTCCTCCTGCTCCAGTACAAACATGTGGTGGTTGAAGAACTGCTGCAGACGCTCGTTGGTGTAGTTGATGAGCAGTTGCTCAAGGGTGTTCAGCTGCAACATGTGAAATATTGACCATCCATTATTACAAAAGTACCCAACATTCCACAAGTGTAACTGTTTTACGTGGAAAGTTTTTTTTTTTTTTGCAAAACCAGATCTGATTGGACCTTGAATATCATACCTCAAAGATCTCGAATCCAGCAATATCCAGTACACCGATGAAGTACTGACGCTTGTTCTTGGTGTCCAGAGTCTGGTTGACCTTGGCTACCAGCCATTGGAACATACGGGCGTACAGAGCTTTGGCCAAAGCAGACACTGCGAATTCTACCTGGGCCATGGTCTGACCTTTGGTGACCCACTCGTTGCCGACCTTCACCTTTGGCATGAGGAAAGCCTTAAGGAGATCGGCACAGTTTACTCCCAGAAGATGAGCGACCTGAAACACAGCCCCTTTGAGATATTAATTCTTTTGCCAAGAATTCTTGCAAAGCCTTAAAGATAGAGACATTTGACTTAGGCAAAAATCACGCCTACAATACAGTGTCTATACATTGGTTTAATAGTAGCATATGACAGACACTTTTAAATTTTACCTTCTCAGCTTCGGCAGTTCCATCGGCTTCAGCCTGCTCCTCTCTGGGTCTCTGCTTAAACTTCATGTCACCAAACTGCATAACGGCAGATGTACATCTGTACAGGGCCATCTTCTCTTCATTAGTGAATCCCAGAACAGCAAAAGCCTCCTGTAAATAGTAACGCCCGTTGTGTTAACAATTAGTCAATCTATTTCCTTTGTAATCAATCATTAAATCGGCAAGTGTAATACGTGGCATAAGTTCCGATTTTTAAATTGCTCTTTACAAATTTTCCTTTTGTAAAATAATTTGAACTGAAATTTTCTAATACGAATTGCAACTGAAATCAAATATAGCTGGAGGAAAGTTTTCAGATTTCAAAATAATTTAATAAAAAGAGCAATGAAATGTGTACGTGAAAATATTTTTGGCCGTACTTACTGCAACATAAAAGCTAAATACTTAATTGAAACGTAGATATACATAAATAATAAAAACAATTTATTTTGTAGCTTGACTATCGTAATACACAATCGTTAGTTGAGTACAGGAGCAACATAAGGTTTGGTTAGTACTATGTACATATTGTAACTTAATTGAAAAACGACTACAATGTTTACACATGCTACCTACGTCGACTTCTGTCATTTGTTCCTTTTCATCCATACCCTCTACCTTGAGACAACCTTGATTGATGTGGTGATACAAACTAGGGTCCAGCTTTACGATCAACTTTTCTGAAACACCCAGGACAGTGAAAACATGCTGTACAACGGAACAACGGGGAAGGCTAGCGCAGTAAACCTCAGGGTGCACATCTTCAGTGACAAACTAACTTTTGAAATGGAAGCTCTTGTTCATGAGTCGTAGCTGGGACATAAATGGATCTTGAAGGCATACATTTTTAATGATAGCAGTGATAGGATCTCATCAGTTTGCAAAAGAGATGCACACCCTTTACCGGTAAAAGTTTGGCAGAGCTGGGTACTACAGTTCTGGATTTACTATCTACAAGATTTCATAACTTGAAACTTGAACAGTTAGGCTTGTGTGTTCGAATCTGTCAAAGATATGTGTCCTCTTTTGTTTCAAGTTAAGAATGACTATATGAGTTTCAAAGGGAAACGGGTAAAGTCAGTGTTTTTCATGAATTTGAAAGGGTGTGGTTGTGGTTGTGGATTTCATTCTTCAAACATCAACGGTTTCGTGCTAGAACGCTGCAGCAAGGATGAAATATCTACATCTATGTACAAGTATGTATACAAGTATTTCAAAGAGTAATATTGTACACAGAGTCATGGGTGAATGTCTATAAAAATCTAATTGTGAAAATTGATTTGGTACGAAATATGGAATTCGCAGGGGAATTTAAGCGGAGTGAACTGGATCTCGCCATGGGGATTGGTGGATCTAGGTCTCTATTAGGATTGCTTCTTCACGTAGGATCACACATCAGTATATTTACACGCTGTGATAAAAAACAATGAAAATCACAACAGTAACTTTAACACAGCACAGTGGCGGATCCAAGATTTCTCAGAGGGGGCTCCAACCCCTATTTGACCAAATTTTTCTGAAAACTGCATGAAAATGAAGAAACTTTGGCCCAGAGGAGGCGTCCCTGGCGCCCACCCCCCCCCTCAGATCCGCCCCTGTAGCAGCATCTATTTCAGCTAGTAAAGCGGCTGGACACGTTGTAAAGTACAAAACAAATCAGGAAGGAACAACCATGTGGCCTCGTTTCAATCCAGAAGCAAAATTTTGGTTTTTAACCGTTCTTTTTTTACGGCCATAGTTGCTCCATGGACAGATATAGCACAAAAGATGAAAATTCAACAAATTCTCCATTTCTGTTACGAACAGAAAAATTTTGTCAAATCTTTTAACAGCAATATTAATTTAATTCTTCTAAAACATGGAGAATTTCTTGAGGTAAATATTTGACAGAAGACAGTTGTCACACTAGCTGGGGTGAGTACATACGTCTGCAATTTGCATTTCCTCTTTGTCATCCATGCCATCTACATCAAGGCAACCTTGGTTGATGTGATGATACAAACTAGGATCCTCTTTGACAAGTAACTTCTCTGAAACACCCAGGATAATGACATGCAAGATTAGGTCTGGGCTCTTGTGAGTTACTGTGCAATGACTTGAGTGTAGAAGTGGTAGGTAGATGAGGGAGACAGGGGCAATATACATGGACGTGGTTGGGAGTTTTTCTAAGGTCACACATGGGAATTGGTTTAACAATGTGATCTAAAATTTGAAAAAGAAGGAAAATTAAGTTGTCTGACACAAAACAATATTGAAAACCAAAGCAAATTTTAATGTTTTCAAAAAAAAAAACTGGATGAAAAAGTAGGTCGCCTTCTAACAAAGATCGACACCTACATTCTTGTTATCACACTGAAAGACAGAAAATTTCTGGGAGGAGTGAAAGAAGTACGATTACATCAAGGACATGAGAATCTAATGTGATGAATCGTGCATTTGTTTGCATCCATTCCGGTTTGGGGGATTGACGTTCCTCAACACTGAGACAACTGTGGTTGATGAAGTGGTACATCTCGGGATTCTGGAGCTTGTCTGAAACATTCACGGCAAGCCATGCACGCATTAGAATGTCTTGTACTTTTATGTGAGATGTTACAGTTCTACTGTTCCAGCAGCGGATGCAAAAAAAAAATGGTAAGAGTGACAGTGGTGCTGTATCCTTTTGTTACTCATGGTGAGCGATCTCAGTTCACTTGCCCTGCCTCCCTAGATTCGCTACTGCAGGGCTGTTGATTTGACATTGGTTTTGAGATATTCAAGGATAACAGCAGTAAAAATAATTGACCATTTCTGTGATGTATGATGCATGTCTACAGCTTCAAAAAATCATGCTGTGATCCTAAAATATACCCCAATAATATTCTAAAATATGTGTGGTCTAATGGCGTATGGGAAAAAGGAACTAGATTTACTATTCTAAACATACACGCAATGTGATTGATTCATGGCTTTTTCACAAAAAAAAATCACACCATGTGTAGATTTAGATGATGAATGGGTAATTGAATCTACGTTCCTGGAACATGTTCAATGCTACTTCTACTCGTCTAGTGTTATGCAATATTGAAAATGCAGATGCACTGTATGTGATACAATCAAATGTGCATATATCAGGATATTCTGTGCCATTTCACTTGCATTCACATGGTTCCTAGCCTTTACATACGTCAACTTGTCTCATTTCCTCTTTGTCATCCATGCCATCTACCCCAAGACAACCTTGGTTGATGAAGTGATATAAACCAGGGTCCTCCTTTACCAGGAATTTCTCTGAAATCCCCATACAGTACACATGCAAATATTAGAATGGTTCTTTTGAAAACAAAGAAAACATTTGATAATGATAGGAAAGAAAGTGTAATGGAGAGGATTGAAGTGTTTATGTAGTTTGATTCAAGGTACAGAAATCAAACTACAATCGTGTGAAGAAAAAAGACAAAGAGTTTGCGAGACAGATTAAACGCCAGGATATCTTTGCGGTGCGGGATAAGATGGTCCGTTCTGAACAAATGATAGTCTATTGAAAACTGGTGCTACTTGACTCAAATCAGGATAAACAAAGGAATATCTGTGTGCAACGTGAAACAACTGTACTACATCTGAAGGTACATATGCAGTTGGGTACTGGTGGATTGTGGTGGTACACGTCCTGAAAGCTAAAGGAACACGCATTTCATCGTTACAGTCGTCACATTTGTATGATGATCATGTGGTGGAAAACACAAAACAACAACCGGTGTTGGGAAGGTCACGGTCATTCTGAAGGTCATCCTCTGGTAGCATTCCAGGGTCAACATGAACTACGTGATATAGACGGGAATGTGGCTCAACAACAGCCAGAGGCCTGTAAATCAAGTTATCAATTATGGTGGTGGTACTAAACTCGGCAGTGTGACTGATGTATGGGTGTCTGTTGATTGTGTTCTGGAGGGGCATGGAAGAGGAGGAGATACACCAGACCAGAACCAAATTCACTTTCTGTTGTGTGGACTCATGGGCATTTCTGTTGATCAAGTGACAAAAGTAATGTCGATCCATATTTTATATCCACATTTTTATATTATATCCACCAATTTTTGAAATTAAAAAAAAACACTAAGGGGGGAATTTGATTCTGATATGCTGACATTGACCATTCGGTCACATTAAACAAGGAAGCACGCCGTGGAAAGGTCTAATGACAAAGGGTAATGGTGATAGTGGAGTTCTTAATTCGGTCCATGGGGTGTCTACATTGGGCTCCACTCTTTTTGTACATACATCAGTAAGTCTCATTTCCTCCTTGTCGTCCATGCCATCAACATCGAGACATCCTTGGTTGATATGGTGGTAGATGCCGGGGTCCTCTTTTACGAGTAATTTCTCTATTAAAGGAATAAGAAATAGTCCATTTTAGCATTAGAAGTTAGTAATTTTAATCTGATATTTAAAAAGTTAATTGCAGTCTATTTTTTTGCACATGGAAGACAACTGGTTGAGTTATGAGGCATTCACAGCATAAACCCTCAGCACTTCAAACTTCCTTCCTGCTACAAAAAGATCTTCAATAAAAAAGTCCTCCTGCGTGAACGCAAGAGGCATACCGCCCGCTGCGTAGCCGACCTATAAAAAGATTTCTGTCCCGGGGGGGGTACCCTGTCCCGGGGGGGTACCCTGTCCGGGGGGGTACCCTGTCTGGGGGGGAACCCTGTCCAGGGGGGTCCCCTGCCTGGGGGGGGACCCCGTCAAGGGGGGTACC
>JBCAUG010735653.1:0-11742 GCA_038406175.1 Haplosyllis leylae | reverse complement strand
GGAGGTCCCTATTTGGACCTGAGTTGTCTTGGTGACACCTCAGCTCCCTGAGGCTCCACCTCAGGACCCCAGAGATCACGCTGATCATGTGGAGATCACTGCGCGATCTCTGGGGAGGCAAAGAATGCCTGCTGCAAAGCGTGCACCAGCCTTATATCACGTTGATACCCCGACATGGGGAGGTGACAAGCCTACAAAACATGGACGGCGTTGTACGTGGCTTATTGTGCTTCGCTTCATGCGCCACTACCAATGCCGTCACCACAAGTTCAGTACAGCTTGTCGCCCCCCTGTCGGGGGTCAACACGATATAAAGCTGGCGCGCGCTTTGCAGCAGGCATTAACAAGTTGACACTCTTTGCAGCAAGACTCATCTCTGACTGAAAGGCAGAGATAAGTCTACACAATGGATGGATCCATTCAGGAAGAATTTCAATCTGTTTTAACAAACAGTTCCAAGGATTCAGCAAAAGAGAAAGGAGATACAGATTTTCTGACCAAAGAACAAGTGGTATGTAATGTGTTTCAAAGATTTTATTTCTGATTACGGCATTTCACAAGAAAAGTGTTAACTTACAAAATAAGATCAAGCCTTTAAAGTAACATCCAACGATTTATTTATTCACAGCAGTATTTAAAATAGTTGAAAGCTCGTTTAGGTTTTAGTCATCGATCTCTAATTTTAACAATTTATTTATACGCACTAGTAATTAAAATTGCTAGTTCATTTGTGCCTTATTCATCAAATTCTACCTTAACATACACAACGGTCTAGCGCGTTGAAGTCTATACAATATTCATGCAGTACACACTTTACAAGTAGCGACCTGAATATCATAACCACTAACCACCATCTTGATCTTCAAGACAGTCGCTTCAGCAGTTGTCTCAAAGTTTTAAAAGTAACAAGAGCTGAAATCGTACATTCGCCACAATGTGGGATTGGATCTTTTGGCTTTCTGTGGTCCTGGTGACCAACGTCGTTCAATACTTAGTGGTAAGAGCAGGCGCCGGTAACCCGCATTTATACAGATCTAGATCTAGGCTAAGCATGCACTTATTACGAATCACGAAATATGAATTATTTATTCTATTATTTATTCTAATACATCTTAGTTCAGTGCCCCCCCCCTTCCGATCTAGATCCAAATTATGGTTGTGCATCACTGATATGGTATAACTTAAGAATTAACACCGTATTTATTCATGCTTGCAATTATCATGATTACAACTCGATTCAGTTTATTAAATTGACCTAACATCACAAAGTTATCTACCGGTTCGTTGTAATTTATTTAACCCGCTACAGGGAAACATTTCCAATTACATCAGCTTTCTTAACTTAACAGCATGTTGCCTTATTTTCAGTTCCATGGAGCCAGATTCCTGGATTCACGTAACACACATTATCTAATTATTTTCAGTCATAATATTATCATATCTTAACAACATATTATTCAAATAAGTTTAGTGATTAGGTTACCAAATGTTAGACTTACCCCATTATATAAGACAGATTAACAGTGGAAGTCGACATGCAAACAGCTGAACATTTGTTTAGGATTTTATCCATTTAATCAACTACTTCAGAGTAGCTCTCCCTCTTATCACGTAAACCCAACAGTTGGGAATTAATTACAACAGCCTGTCTATTGCAAACATTCAACCGTCAGAATTTTAAACCAACTAATTGTATTTGATTCGGATTCTTCAAAGATTTGTTACAATCTGCTACCATTTATTGCACTTCACACTGTACCGCGTGAAGATTAGGTCCACAATATAGATTAATAATCTTGTGAAATTAACATCATTGAATCCGGTTATGCTACACACTCTCATTGTTTAATACTTCTGACTGAGACATTGCTGATACGGAAAATCGAACTGATTGATCATTGCTTTAGTTATTCCGATTTAGATGGAGCTGATCCGGAAGAACCGTACTCAACTAGTCATCAATGACAACCGACCAAGGAAGAGGAAACGTGATGAGGACAAAGAAAAGGACAATGACCCAGAGCAGGGATACGTGAGTCCCTCTCATTACATTGACTCTGAAAATGAAAATAAAAATGATTATGTCAAAAAAGATGGGGAGGAATATTCCGATAGCGATTGCGATGCGATGGACGAAATAATCAAAGAAAGCAATACAGAATCTAATGATAATGTTAAAAGTGACAAGATTGATCAGATATTTTGTGACAATTACGTAGTAGAGGCTCCAAAACTTTACTTTGAACCTGTCCCCGACCTCCTGGCTGAAAATATCACAAAATGGTGCAGAATTCCTCCCAAAATGTTCAAGAAATGTTTATGCCCAGAAAACATTGATGGTTTGCAGGCTATAAAAATTAATGACATCTTGTACAAAATACTCCCTACAAGGGCAAAAATTTCAGATCAAAAACTGAAAGGTATCATGAACTTCATGTCCCGAGCTCTGGGCCCAGTAATTAAGGTCTTTGAGCAACTGTGCCGAGTTGAAGTCCAGGCAGATAACAAAATTGATGCAAAACCTTTGAGGGAAAAATTGGGGGATTCCATTCAACTAAGCTGCTCAGCTCTGGCCATCCTTTCTCAGAGACGCAAACATAATATCAGGCCATTTTTAGATAAAAAATTTCACTACCTCACTAAAGACAGCAACCCGGTCACAAAGCTGCTGTTTGGGGACAACCTTGAACAAAACATAACTGACTCCAGTAAAGTCAGTGAGGTTGCTAGAAAGGTTGGTAGATTTCAGTCGAGGGACTATACCAGACCTAGAAATTTCAGGCGTAATTTCTCTCGAGGTAGAGGCTCCTATACTAGAAGATTTCCACACCATAACTGGACAAGGAGAGGCACTGACCGTACAAAACGTGGCTCCTACAATCCTAGATTTCAGGGATGTTCTAGGGGAAACTACCTCCGAGGCAGGTTCCAAAGAAATAAAAGAAATTAAACATGTCAGTCGATTTCCCACTTGGGGGTAGACTACGTCACTATCTCTCATTCTGGAAAACCATTTGTAAAGACAGACAGGTACGTGAACTTATAAAAGGAGTGAAACTTGAATTTAAATCCCCTCCTTTTCAAGAAAAGTTTCCTCACCAAATCAAAATGTCTAAAATCGAAGAGAAATTTATGGATGAGAAAATTCAGGAACTTCTGGACAACGAAACCATTTGCGGGATTCCCCACCCTCCAAAAGACGGTTTTGTATCTAATGCATTCCTAGTATAGAAGAGATCAGGGGAAAATAAGTTTCGTTTCATTTGTAACTTATCCAAACTCAACCCCTTTTTGAAGAAAAAGAAATTCAAACAACCTGGAATTAATTCGGCTCTAAATTTGGTTACCGAGAATTCGTATTTGGCCTCTTTGGACATAGAGAGCTCATTTAGCCACCTCAGCATATCTCCAGAGTCTAGGCATTTTGTAGTCTTCCAGTGGGGCCCCAGGACGTTCATGTTCAAAGCATTAGCTCAGGGAGCGTCGATTTCTCCTTATTCCTTCATGATGGTCTGCACCCCCCTCATGAAATATCTACGCAGATGATATTGCAATGTTTTTATATTTGTGGATGATCTACTTTTGGTGGGACAATCAATAGCAACACTAAAGAGTACCATCTCCTTGACCATTGACGTTTTCACTAGAGCTGGCTTCCTTTTGAACTATAAGAAATCTCAGTTAATTCCCCTCCAGAAAATGGAATTTTTAGGTTTCCTGATAGACACTGTTGAGTTTTCCGTGTCTGTAACAGAAGAAAAGAGATCAAACATTTATGATATGTTAACCAAAATACTACAAAACCCTCACAAACGTATTACAATTCGTCATCTGGCAACTATCATAGGGAAGCTCATAGCTACCTTTCCATGTTCAGAGGAAGCACCACTACATTATAGAGTCCTGGACAGGTTCAAAGTCAAATGTCTCCGTCTTCACAATAATAAGTGGTCCGCAAAGATATCATTAACTGACGAATGCTTACAGGAAATCTCCTGGTGGCACCAAAATATTAAGACAGATACCATGAAGAAATTGTTGCGTAGAGTCGAAGTAGACACGCATGTGTATTCGGACAGTAGTCAACATAGCTATGGTGGTTACTTTAGAGAACATACTGTCTCTTCACAATTTAGTGAGAAACAACATTCTCTTGGTATTAACACTAAGGAGCTTCTTGCCATCTATTACACTTTATCTGCCTTTGCCAAAGACCTACAAGGTTTGAATGTCTTACATTTTTGTGACAACCAGACGGCCTGTTTTTGTCTGTCTTCCAAGGGATCATCAGATCCATTAAGAGACAAAATTACAGGTAAAATCTTTGCATTAGCAAAGCAAAATAGATTCACCTTACAGGTCTCTTGGCTTTCTACTAAAGACAACTCCAGAGCTGATTTCTTAAGTAGGATTAAATCCTCCACAGGAAAGTTCACAATTCCAAAGGACATACTCATGCCAGCTATTCAGAAATTGGTTGGCTGGACCCCGGACATAGATCTCTTTGCAAATATGGAAAATCACCGGTTTCCTTTATATTGCTCCTACAAAAAAGATCCTTCAGCTCTGGTTTGTAATGCCTTCTTGTTGGATTGGTCTAAATATAAGTGCTACTGCTATCCTTGTTGCAGCATTGTGGGAAGAGTACTAAAACAAGTCAAGGATCAAAGGGTAAAAGAGTGTCTCATTCTAACAGAACTGTATCCCTCGGCCCCTCACTTTGCAAAATTAATAAGCATGGCAAAACAACCACCTCTACTACTTCCTCCCTACACCGCAAAGAAACTGTTCCTACCTTGGGACAGATCAAGGAAACACCCTCTGGCACAGCATATGAGGTTAGTTTTAGTGGATATATGTTCAACCTCCTTACTTGCCACAAGATACCACCCAGGACAGCCCGTCACATTGCAGACAATGGATGGAGAAGAAGTTCAGCTTCCAGATATTCCACTAGCACAAAACGTTGGCTCGAGTTCTGCAAAAAGGAAAAATTAACCAGTACAAGTTACTGTTAGAAGACATTCTTCATTTCCTAGAATACTGTAGAGATGAACTTCATTTATCACTGCATGGATTGATCGGAATAAAGACTTTCTTTTCAATAAGCAGGAAATTGTCAGGAAGGGTGTTCAACACTCATGAAATGACCGTGCTCACCAAATATTTAGATGGTGTTCAGAACATAGACCCACCCTGTAAAGTCACAGCTCCAGTTAGTTGGGATGTACAGATTCTCTTGGACTACTTTGAAAAACTACCAGATAACCTCACATTGACGCCACAGGAATTAGGCGGCAAATTAGCCTTGATAATGTTGATTTGTAGCGGGTGCCGAGTTTCGGAAGTATTTCAACTATGGCTTTCATGCATAGAAGCCCCCAGAGATGGAAAGACTATCATTTTCCATCTATCAGAACCCACAAAGACCTACTCTTGGAAGAGACTCCATCAACTAGGTTTACAGAAGCTAAGTTTCAACACCATCCCGGCGTTCACCAAGATATGCCCGGTGAGAACATTACTCAGTTACTTGCAAAAGACTAAACCACTTCAAGATGGAGAAGACAAAATTTTCATCTTAGGAAATGGTAAACCAGCTGCGAAATGGACTGTAACCAGATGGGCCAAAGATCACCTGAAATATGCTGGTCTCAGCAACGTCCGTTTACATTCCACCAGAGGAAGCATGGCTTCAGCATGTCTCCTTTCCCAAATGAGCCTGGACGAAGTCTGTAGGAAAATAGGTTGGCTGTCGGTATCAACAGTGATTAGGAATTATATGAAACCTTTCGACCCGGCTCTGGTTCCAGCCTCCACTTCAGACAACAAAGAAGCCCTGGTTAAATACTGGCATTGTCTCCCAGCTTGAGTAAATCAGTACCATGTCACTCATAGTCATGCAGCAAAACACCAAGCCTTCAAGAAACACCACACAACTCTGCACAAGAAAGCACAATCATCGGTCAAAAGAGCCTCCAAATGTCTCACTTCCAAAGTCAGATATTCCGTGAGAACGCACAGGAATTCTTCTGATCAATTGCTTCCAGCTTCACTGTGTAACAACGAAAGCTCAGCAGAACAGACCAAGGAGGTACCTGATGCAGATCACGACTTGAATATATCAAATATCAGTGATGTCCTCCAAAGCTCCTTCTGGAAAGATGATGAACTCAGATACAATCAGATGATAGCAGACATTGCAGACCCTCCAGCAGATTTATCACTGATCACCACTCTCAGAAATATCAAGAAAATGGACGACCCAGACCAAATCCTTAATAAAGGGCTGGAAGAACTAGAAACTTCAGATCCTTCAATAACTGACAGCATAATAGAGGACCTCGCGAAGGGTAGAGCAGGAAAATCCAGAGTGAAGTCTTTTAAGAATCCATACCCTGTTAAAAAGCAACAACATCACATAGAACAAAAGATACAGGTTAAAAACCCTGCTATACAGAGCCAACATTACAATAAAGCTCCTCAACCTCGTCCAGAAACTGCAGAACAGAAGATTCAGGATAACAACAAAAGGAAGAAACCGCAGAAGACCTTGGTATTTCCATCTACGGCATCCGGTCCTTCCTCAAAGAGTGCACCAGCCATTGTGAACACCAGCAAGGCACCTACCGACCCACTTAACACCACAAAACACTCAGTAAACAGCCTGTACCAAAAACAACTACAGAAAGAAAATCACGTCGATGAATTGAGCCCCCAACTGGAAGAATACAAAGACAATCTTCATGTCGGCATGGAAGACTTCAAGGGAATACAATTCACCCACTTCACACATAAACACCACATCGAAGTTCCAAAAGCCAATGAATTTCTACAGTATGGGATCCGCCAGAAAGAACGTATTCCACCCATCAAGAATCAAATTAGCTCCAATGCAGTTAATAGACAGTTTGTGACATCTACTCCAATCCCAGACCTGCCGGGGAATGCCAACTAGTGTTCCCTTCTGTGGCACCTTCCCCAACCCCAGACTCAACACAAGAAAGACAACTCTTGTTCCCCACTGCCCAGAACAGACCTACAATAGTCCATGCACCAATTGCCCACATTCCAGCTCTATTAAGTGACGACACAATGGAAGGGGATAGTTCGTTTAATTATGTTACAATCATGCTTGATGAATCTGATTAACATACTTGCTATTCTGTGGGCTGCACTTTCGTAGTTTGTGTAGTGATTGTTCAGTTAGTTTATGGTTTTAAGGTTCAATTTAACTGGATAGCTTAATTATAAACGTAGCCAAGATATGTTGTAGTGATAGCTTGGACCCTTGTACTTCTTAATAAAATGGTTTGTTGTTTAAAACCGTCAGAACCCTTTAAAGACTATGCATGTAAAATTCAAACGATCGATTTAACTCACATAAATCAATTGAAGCATGTACACAATATGATTAAGTCATTACTAAAATGTTCATTGTATTGTATTGTATAATGTCTAAAGAATTTACCTTATATTCCACAGGTCCGCGGGGGGAAGCTCCTGCATTGGACCATGGAGAGGGAGACAAGGTACAAATGCTGAATGATCCGTAATCCAGGTTACGTACACCGGAGTGTGGCAGACACCTACGGGAACATTGTAGACATATGAATAATCGACACCTTTATGGAACATTTTGTACTATTACAAGTTGTATCATTTGAACGCATCTGACAACAAACATTGTTTAGATGCATCCGACAGAGACTCTTGTTTCTATAATCAACATTGGATACATTGTTTAGCCAAGTCCGCAAGATTTTGTTTCTATATCGACAGAGATTTGTTTCTACACCAAGAAAACCGCTATTGTCATTTCTTTCAGACGTGTCCAGCATTCCGATTGAAAAGAATCACATTTTAAGTTTGCATGGTGTGTCGTGTGGCTCATAATTAACCGCTTCGTGTGTTTTATGTCAACTTTAGATCAATAAACTACCGGGATTTGAAACTATTGATTTGTACAGTATTTGTTACATTAAAGAAAATCGACCAACGACAAAATCGAAGACAGCATCCCAGCTGAGCAGTGTACTTTGTTTTGAAAATTTCGTTATTAATCAGCAATCTCGTATAGTACATTTAAGAGATCAGGACCAGATGACATCGGCTATACAAGTGGTTGCACATTTAAATGAGAAAGAACCCTCAATCTCGTCAGCAGTATAAGGTATACAAGAACAGCACATACAAGGTATTTCAGTTTTACATCAATTGTGAGAACCTATAATTTACTCAGATACATAGTTGATTACCAAGAAAGTCCTTGATATAACTAGACTTTTGAGTTGATTACCAAGAAAGTCCTTGATATAACTAGATTCTTGAGTTTTCAGTTCATAACCGACCAGCATGAGCTTTCAGTTCATAACTGACCAGCATTGGAATGCTCTTCCATCGGACTTGATCAATATTCACAATTGGTAGAAGGTATTTCACAAATGAAAGTTTAATTAATTCGATTTCATTAACCAATTATCAGTACAACTTCATCAGCATTCCCCTGATGGAAGGCTGGATAGAGATACAATAACGAACACAGGATCACTCACCTTTTAGTCGCAGGAGGCTTGGACGAAATATCGTGTTGACCCCCGACAGGGGGGCGACAAGCCGTACTGAACCAGAGTGACGGCGTTGGTAGTGGCGCATGAAGCAAAGTGCAATAAGCCACGTACAACACCATCCTTGTTTTGTAGGCTTGTCGCCTCCCCATGTCGGGGTATCAATGCGCCCTCCCTCCTCCCTTTGTCTCTACCACGTGGCCCTTGTTCTATGAGCATGTGTGACATGTGTCGGCTTCTCATTGGCTATGCGCTTCTCACCACGCTCTCCTGAGGCTGTATCTGTGTTTCTGGGTCAGTGTAGCTGTGCTCTAGGTACTGTGTGGTATTGTTTATTACTGTGTGATGCGACTGCGCCTCCTGCACCTTGATCATGATCTTAGGGGGACCTGGAGGTCCCTATTTGGACCTGAGTTATCTTGGTGACACCTCAGGACCCCAGAGATCATGTGGATGGCTGCGCGATCTCTGGGGAGGCAAAGAATGCCTGCTGCAAAGCGCGCGCCAGCTTTATATCGCATTGATACCCCGACATGGGGAGGCGACAAGCCTACAAAACAAGGACGGCGTTGTACGTGGCTTATTGCGCTTCGCTTCATGCGCCACTACCAACGCCGTCCCTCTGAGTCTGGCTAACATAATTCAGGGTAGGAGTATTTATGAGGGGCACGTGGAACGTGAACTATTACTACGCAGGGGGAATGGGTTAAAGGCGGGCTAGTCACCACCTAAGTAAACAATTTTAAGAGTCCCTTGAGTAAGATGTTGATAAACAAAAAACTCTTTACTTTGTCAGTTATTCTTTTGATCTCGTTCAAAAGATACCCGAATGTTTCAAGGAAGATTCATTTGCTTTATGAATGAGACGTCTTTACTTGACTGTATTTCTGATCGGTCGCAAAATGTGACCATATTCGTATGTAAAAAATTAGGCCCAGCCTATTCCAGTTAAAGCAATTAAACGTATTTTTAATCTAAAAATCGTAAATATTGGTTGATTTAAAAAAAATAAAGGGTTCATTGGGACTATATGAAGAAGAACATTCAAAAGAACATTCATTGAAACTGTAAATTCTGAAAACTTATGACTTCATTCTCTTTACTACATGTGGGTACTACCACACTGAATAGATACCTATCCAAAAGTAGTAATAGAAATTCTATTTTGCTACTTCATCTGATAATGTAACTGATGTCATGGGATATTCCTGGTAACCACACAACTTGCAGACATTGCCACAATTCTTTAAATTTAGTGAAATCATTTGGCGAAAACTCAATTAGTACGTTTGCACTGTTAAACTCTGAACCTTCTTTAGCAAATTCTGGATTGATCTTTTATTAGACTTTGATTTGTTTCTGTTAAGGAACTCTTTATTGTCCTTGGTAAATGTTTTCAAAGTTTGAAATTGAAATTACCAATAGTTAAAATAGAATTTGATATACAAATCTGAGACCAGCACTGTGTCAAAAACCACTAATACTTTCCACACATCTAACAGCAAAGTACATTAAACTTGCTCCAATACTTCATTCATTACATAGTGTCCTGAATAATTTGAATTTATTCAGACTGCATTTGGTAATCATTGTTGATAAATATTTTGTGTACAAAACAAATTAACGTTATCCTATGTTAGTCAGTAGTTCAAATTAACTTGACAAATAGAGGCAATGATTCGTTTCTGGTAAACATTGAATTTATATTAAAGTAACAAGAAGACCGGACTGATAGTGATTATGTTTGACGTGGCCTTTAATTGGTAATTACAGAAAGTACGCAAAGTGACTAGTATAGTTCCCAGTTTGTAGAAGGCAGTGTGCCAAACTGCTCACCCCCACCAAATGGACCAATCCAAGTTGGTTCCTCTGGTCTGCCCATTGAGAACTTCAAACACACGTGGAAAAACTTTAAAATCTTAGGTTACACGGATTCAATTATTTAGTGCAACTCCCCCTAGAGAGCTGTGTGTTGGATGTGAAGTTTTTTTTCAAAGTGTCCATCAAGTAGCTCTGCACATAGCTAACCTTTCCCAGAGTGATTTCAACATCCGAAGAGTGAACAAACTCGTGGTTTGATACATGCACTACGAAACTTTTGTGGTATGTGATGTACTTTAGAACAGGAACATAACCAAGAGACTCGTGATTTTGTGAACGTCACAGGACCCATTTTGTTACTTTCTTTTGCATCAGGAAACTAGGACTTGAATTCTTCCCAAGAACCAGAGCAAAGTTTTACCACCAGCCAGTTGCTGAGAGGTGGAGTTTATGTAGACAACTGACAACATCAAGGAGTGCTAGGCTACGAAATTGAGAAGATCATTTTTGACATAAAGACGTCTTTAGCTTTCCAATCACTGATCATCCTTGGCTTTTCAACATCTTTTGCTTTTGTCAGAAGGATTTTGAGCTCATCTTCATGAACTGGTGCGGTTGCTTTTGAAGATGAGTAGTTACTCTTTGGCTGTCAACACACAAGAAAGTCAGTTCCAACAGAACCACAATAGTTTTCTGGAAAAAGTTTACTCCGGATCTACGGCATCTTATAACCATCAGCAAACATTTCAAACTGGACTAGGTCTGAAACAAACAAGCTTTAGCGTATCACATCTTTTGGATCTCGGTGAAATTCCCAAGGAAAATTGTACAATGTTTGCAGCTGCTAATTCGGACTCATTGAATCAACATCCGGTGCACCAAGGAAATAGTGGACATCGCAGTCCAATCTCCGGCGCCGCTACCAGTGCAAATCCGTTCGCACAACAACAAATGCACCACAACGGAGGACCCAACATGAAAAACGGTTGTGATCAAAATCAAAGACGATTTAGTGGAGGACATTCTGACTGTAGTAGTCCCGAAAGCGGCAGAAAGACAGGTGAGAAAAAAATCAATAAATTCAATCACATGATTATGGAATTTTAATTGGACTATAACTTCAAATATAAAGTCTGAAAAACTTTGGACCTCCTTTCCAGACTGAATGAAAAATTTCAGAAAAGTTTTAGAAACTTGATTCAAAGTAACTGCACAAAGGGTGATTTTACTGAAAAAACATGGGTGGGAATGTAAACGCTCAAAGACCTGGCAGACCACTCTATGGCGTTCAATACCGTGTCTGAACCGAAAACAGGGATCCAAGTCCTTCCTGGATTGTCACTGGTATCAACAA
>JBCAUG010735642.1:0-11743 GCA_038406175.1 Haplosyllis leylae | reverse complement strand
CCCCCCCCCCCCCGGGACTTGTTACGCCACGTTCGGTATGCCTCTTGCGTTTACGCAGGAGGACTTTCTTGTTTTTGGAGAGTGTCGTTGAACATAATTTGGCTCCACCTCTCTCCTCTTTTCTTCACGCCCATTATTTTGCTTATTAAACAGTTGATAGAGTCGTTTTTATCACGAAATAATATCAAGCTTCAAATTTTGACATTGACTTTGACGCAGAGAGTGTGTACAGACCCATTCTTTACATTTGCATTTTGTTACCATTGTTTGCATTATTTTTGAAAATCTACACGCAAACGTTCCTGAACGTTAATGCTTTTCTGAAAACAGAAAATGACGCCTGAGGAGAAGGTGGCGACGGACAAGGAGACGTGGACGGCCTGGTTCGCTCGGTACATCGCACGACTCAAACAGGAAGCGGAAGGTGTAGAAGACGTACAGACAGCGAGCGAGACGAGGAGAACAACCATGAACCAACATAATCCGAAGTAAGGCTCCATTTACATTGAGAGAACGCGAACTCGACAGGGAAGATTTTCTTTAATCTTTGCAGCTATTGCGGTTAATGGTGTTGTCACATTGACAGTGGCCGAAACCGACACCTAGACCGAGACCAATGACATTGGGTTCTATGGAATTGTATAGGGTTGTTCATACTGCACAGACAGATAACAACACAGATTCCCATTGAATCCTGTGTACTTGTTATCGATCTCGGTCTCGCCACTGTCAGTGTGACAACATCACAAGTCTTTGGCCTCACTACAGGAAATAATGGCTCAATCAGACTGACAGTGGTCGAGACAGAGACCGATGTCATTGGGATCTATGGAATTGTATGGAGTTGTTCATACCGCACAGAGACAGATAACACAGATGCCCATTGAGTTCTGCAGACTTGTTATCGGTCTCGGTCTCGACCACTGTCAGTCTGATTGAGCCATAACACTATGAATGTCCCTCACAGGTACATACTGAGGAATTACATCGCCCAGAATGCGATAGAAGCGGCAGAGAAAGGCGATTACTCTGAGGTACGGAGGGTACTGAAGCTGCTGGAGAATCCGTACAGTGAAGACACAGATATGAGTGACGTACCCGGGTCAAGTACGACAGCTTCCACCTCCACTGCTGCTGGTTAGTAACTATGGCAACTGTTGAAATTTGAAATACAAAAAGTCCTCCTGCGTGACCGCAAGAGGCGTACCGCCCGCAGCATAGCCCATCCGGGGGGGGGGGGGGGGGCACCCTGTCCTGCCCGAGGGACTTGTGACATGAGTAGGGGTACACCCTCCCCCCCCGACAGTACCAGGGGATGAACTTGGGACAGGACCAAGGGTACCCCCCTGTGAATGGACCAACACCTGTGAAAACATTACCTTTCCCATCCTTCGGAAGCGGGCGGTAATTACTCGATGGTCAAAAAGCTATCTCAGACGTTTAATGTAATTTATTATAAGATTTATAATTCAGCTTCAACAACATGAGTGTGGTACCACGTGGACACTATGATTTACCAATAAATACACTATCCTTCCCAGAATACTTTTCCATCGTGTACACTGGGGGTAGGTGCGCCAACCTCGGTCAAATGTTTTTTCATTTTTACCGACCACGTACTTAGTGCGAGGGGAGTTAATGTTTTCAGAGGTGTCTGTCCGTCTGTTCACGGGGTGGGGTGGCGTACGTCCTGTCCAGGTCCTGTCGGGGGGTGGGGGTGGGGGTACTTTGGCCTAGTACAGCCAGTCCTCAACGACTGTCCGGGCTACCTCCTCCCAACCCCGGTAAATCTTGGATCGGCGACTCTACTGATTCAGTATGTTAATTGATAATGATTTTGTGTTTTAGAGGCAGACAGTGGCGCCGCCTGCAGTTTCCAGGACCGAGTGGCGTACGACAGTAAACCTCCGCTGTGGTCGAAAGATTTGCGCGTCACCTGATCCTCGTAAACCCACCTCGTGTACAACTAGTGCAGTATCCCTTCTCTCAGCCATCTGTGTTTCCGTAAAGTTCCCATGTTCGAGTAGGTACTTTTGAATTATGCTTATCTGCTAAAATAAACAGGGAATTCCAGTGTAGTTAAATGATAAAACATTTTACTTGTTAAATTTTTGTTTCAAACGAGAAAGCCAATGGCTTTTTGTACAGGTATCACTGTTATTTGAAGTCTCACAAAATATCCTCCTTGTGGTTTAAATTTGTGGCTTAGTATCCAAAGTTATTCCTAAATGACGTGTCGTTTGAAGTCCTGTAGATCGCTCTTTCATTACAAAAGCACAGCTGGTTTTGCAGCTTCGCCAAAATTACCAAAAACTTTTCTGTATCGATGAGCTCGAGCACAATATTTTTGGGAGGTACATCATCTTGTAATAGTTTTGACCGTTTGTTTTTTCCCTCGTGAATAAAACATTCCAAATCATTTCTTAAACGAAACTTTTCACGATTATAGAGAAGTGGACACTGCACTTACAACGAGGTGGTAACCTGCTACTGTCTGTGGCGGTTAATAAGCTGTTAACCGTGACCCACAGTAACCACATTGTACACTGTACTGATGCGTACAGTACTGGATGACGGTCAGTGTGTAAACTGTACATACAGTTACACTGACTTGATGTAGTGTACCTTGTGGTCTAGTACATTATTTGTTTTGTCAAATTTTTGACCCATTTTCACTGGCCTTTGAAAATGTTAACAGATCATGCAAAAACTTAAAAAGTAAAAGTTCAGATTTATGTCACCAAATTAAAGGGAATCAAATCAAAATTACAGTAGTCATGGAAGTTAAAATAAGCCCAATCAAGTGAATTTGGGGAAAGAAGGAAAACAAACTGTAAATATTTATGTACATTGAAGTAATGTAAATAAGTAAATGTTTTCATTGCCTGTGATATTTATGCATGTATTATATACTTGATTACTGTAAATATTCTTGTGTTATACGAAAGCACGAAAATAAATTCTTTGAAAATTTATTTTATGTTCTTATTTATTACAATAAACTCTTTGTTTTAACTTTACACTAATAAACCAGTGAATAAAACACTTAGCATCACACCATTTGATGACATCACACTTATGCTTTTCCCTTTGTTAGAAGACTGGATTGCTACTTTTGGATAGAATTGCTGAATTTTCAGGGAAAAGCGGGCAAAAAAGTTGCGGCATAAATGTAAATGACGATAATTAGCTGATTGGTCGATTGAAAATTTTGCGTTGCTGCCTTTTAGCAAGGAAATGGGCACGCTTGGAAACTAAGAAGTGAAAATCGACACTCTTAAAATTAAGATGTACACCTGTGTGAAGGTTCGTGGAAATTTCCAAGCACGGCCAATAGCAATGGTTGATAAGCATCACAATGTATGTTTCTGCATATTAAATGATATTCGACAATGGTTAACTAATCGAATAACGCTTGATAAGGTCTCCGTGAAAAATAAAAGAAAACGACTTGTTAAAAGTAGTACATCGGTATCTAACATGTCGATCACTTGTTAGGCATATTTTTTGTTTCCCTTTAGAAATCTTCAACCATAACTATTTTTAGATAATTTTTTCTCATGTTCGCCGAATCAAGTTTTTACACTTAGTTCTCAACAAACCAATTTTACGCTTCAGATGCACTGCCACTTGACGTCAGCAAGAAAAAAAATTGACAGATTCAGGGCAAACGACCAAAAGTTACACTTTGGATCTCCAATCTCGATTGGGGCTTTAAGCCTTGCTTACACATACGAAATTTAGCCCGTTACGTACGGATATTCCCACCGATATTATATTGTACACAGAGAGTGTTTTTCGTTCCGTGTGCACAGTCCTTTGACATTTTGCATTCAGACCAATTTGCCCTATCTACATAACGGCAAACACAAACTGCAGGCGTAACAGCTTGCTGTTCGGAATTGTAAAGTACGTATTTATAAACATAGCAAATATATTCATACAAATTAATCAATTAGTATGTACACAGACCTGTATTTTAATACTATTCTACACACATATACAGTAACTCCTTGAGTTGTTACTTGTCCATTTGCGGTGAAAATATTTGACATTTAACATTAACGTTAATTAAACTCACAACCTTCCAAACCGTCACCTTTTTGTAGCCAAAATCCGGATGGCTCCACTTTACAACCATTTTGTGGATTCACTCTGTAGCCATAGATTACGATTACAACTTGTGTAAGTCGAAGAGAGAAAATATTTAGTTTCAGCGGCAGTAACTTCGTCAACCACTTCTAGCTGTGTAAGAAGATGAGCTGACCCAATCATAGCTTCTTCATTTCATGAATTTGACCTTGACCTCCTCCTTCGTGATCTCGATCTCGACCTACTTCTGCTCCTTGATCGCCTCCTAAAAACCATGCGGATCAGAAAGATAACTCTTGGAATTCTTCATGCTGCCTATTCGACAAAAATTTTCCTGTCGTCTATGTTATCAATATTTGGAGGATTTGGACTTTGTATTTCAACAGCCGATTCTGTTTTTGAAGTTAACTTTAGGTGTTTCATACTAACTTGACAACAAAGATTTTGGATAGTTGAGAAGTTAAATCTCGGTTGCATACCTATTATATGATCTACGTGGTGTCCTACTTCGATTCCTCCTTCGTCTTTTGGGTGACCTACTTCTTGACCTGGATCTCGATCTTCTCCTTCTTGCGCAGTCTCTACTGTCAGATCTGGAATAAGATATGAACTACTTTCCATACTGATACTCAATATTAGATTCGAACAAAAAATGTTAATCTTAAATTGGCAACTCTAGTTGATTGAAAACAAGTTGAAAATCATTGTTATACAAATATGGATTAAAAACCTTGATCTTCGCCGACGTGGTGACGGACTTCGACGTCTTTTCGGTGAAACGCTGCGTCTTCTTGGAGATGACCTACTTCTTCGCCTTTCCGACCTGCTTCTCGATCTTGAACGTCTGAAAGAAAAGAAACAGCACGAGTGCCTAGGAGGTTCAGTGAAACAGATCCCTCATATCAGGAGGCAGCATGCAGGCGAGAAATCAAGTGATCACGCCCTGAGACGACGAAAGATTCGTGCCAGATGTCAAGTCACTGTTTGGAAGTGAAGTCCAAAACATGGATATCAATGGGTTGAAGAATGAACTTTTGTCCAGAACAACATTTTTAAATTCATGAAAAAAATCCTTACAAGTAGATACTGCTTTTGGTCTTTGTAAGTAAATTATTATTGGAACATGTTTTTTAATCAGCAATACCTGCTATTTCTTCGGCGCTTATCCCTGCCCCTGCTGTCGCTTCTCTCCCGCCGGCCCCTGGACCCGCGCCGGCGACCTGCCCGCGGTGACGACCGGCTGCGGCTACGACTCCTGCTGCGGGAGCGGCTCCGGCGCCTGGGGCTCCGATCCTTCTTACCCCCGGAGGAGCTCCCGCCACGCTTCGGACTTGCACTGCGCTGTTTTCTACTTTCCCTCGCGACTGGACTTTTTGACTTAGAACGGGAATGGCTACGACTGCGATTTGATTCTTTAGATTTGGATCTTTCCGCTTGAAGAAAAAACAAACAACTTAATTAATTTACAAATCCCGACATTTGGTTTTTCAGGTGTAAATTAATGAATAAATCTGAAATATGGAAGTATTTACACAAATATTTTGTAATATTACTCTTCGTGTTTTTCTTTCTGTATTCGTCTGAGTGAGATGTCGCTAACATGGTGGTATTTCAGTTATCCCTTTGCTAGGGGAACGGGGGCAAAGGTTATTAAAGTGTCACGAACGCACCCGGTAACGCAGACACTTAATGTGAACAAGAATGCCTTTCAATCGAAGGCGTACCATTCGCGTAACACATGGATCATAAAAATATTTACAGAAGACAGAAAATTGACCTTTTTTTAAATATAACCTTGACAGTAAGTAACTTTGACCTTCAGATTACCTTGAAATTTTAAGCATGTTCTTGTGGAATACAAGCTCACAAACTAAAGGTTTAGTAAACAAGAAAGTCCTCCTGCGTGAACGTAAGAGGCATACCAGCCGCCGCGTAGCAAGTACTCCCCCCCCCCGTGAACTGACAAACAAACTGAAAACATTACCTTCCCCATCCTTCGGATGCGGGCGGTAAATATGACATTACATTTATTCGACCCAGACTAAATTATTCTGATACTCACACTTGACCTAGATATGGCCAAGATGGGTCTGTAACCGAAAATTACGTTCCTAGCTATAGCAGTTCAAAGGTTATAGCCTCAACCGATAGACACACTGACAGACCTGACTGAAATTATTACCTACCCGCGTACAAGGATGGCAATACACCACAGGTGATCATGATTATCATTGCTTTGGCCCCTTTTCGGTCGTGGCCAAAGGTGTCACGCAAATATCTCATCTGTTACTGACATTGTTCCTTTCATCAATGGACTATGTCCTACGTACCTTCTTGGGCACCGGATGCTTCATCCGTTGCAGATTTCTGTGGCGCCCTCTCTGGAGAATTGTCCTTGTCGTCACGTGATCTGTTTGCAGCGTCTTTGTCATTTTTGGAATCGTCACTTTTCTCTTTGGTCTTTACATCCCACCTAAAATTATGTACATCTAACTATATGTATTTAGACATACTTTTATTTCCATAAATCTATGAAAAATAGGTGGGTAGTTCCACTGCAACTGTCAAATATCAATTCATTTCACCTTAATTTCTCACTGACCTGTTCCGTTTGACGGGTGACTTCTCAGGAGTTCTGGATTTCGATCTGGATTTTGACCTCTTTTCTGGTGACCTTGACCTCCTTTCCCGTGAATGTGACCTGGAGTCTTGTGAGTCCGAATCGTCGGAGCTGCTTGAGTCGCTGCTACTATCAACAGTGGAATTACCGCTCAACGTAGGGTCTGCCGTTTCTCCAGCCTGTAAAATAATTGAGTCTTATTAAGGCTCACGGGACTGGGACCGGGACATTTACATGGAATGGGGCTTGGATTAATGGGTCCTAATTTATCGTAACGAAATGTTCACACTGGTCTGAGACACAAACATGAGTCGGGACTCATTGTTTCTTATTGTGCCAATTCAGTTCCCTGTACACGTCCAGGTCCCGGTCCCGTGCAGTGTGAACAAGCCATGAGCACGTTCATTCCAATAAACACCTCGTTCTTTGGTTCCATTGATTTTGTGCCCGGTCTAAGCATAGTATTTTGTTTTCCCATTTAGTTTACAAATGGATTCGCTGTGCTCTGTACGCCCTTCGGTATATTCCCTGCTACGCAGTACATGTAACATCTTTTGGTAATATTTCGTACTCCCATGGCTTGGTATATATTTTGATGTGAAGAATTCTGCTGGCTGTAACTGAACCATTACCGTGTTTCCAGTGCGTTCAAGCATCGCATAGTGACGTGATTCGAACGACTCCGCGTGTTGCGACGGAGATTTCCCCGTTTTCTCTCGACTCTCTTTCCGCTCCTTGTCATCGCGGGTCTTCGCTCCTGATTTACTGCAATTCAAAGATTCGAACTAAATTATCTGTAATTTTCTCTCAAAAACGACAAATGATTCCCAAGCTGACATATTTTTTTCATGTGTTTCAATAACATTGCGTGTTTGCGTGGTGAAATTTAAAACTTCTACTTCCTATTTTCGGACTTATTTTCATGAGAGAATCTTGTCAAACTGACCTTCGTTTAACTTCTCGTGAAATCATATGCCAGAAATGCAAAAAGTTAAACCCTTCTTTGCACACGGAGTCGAGACCCAGGAAAACCCCTCTTACATAGTTTTCCTAGTTATGCGTTTTTACTGAGTAGCGAGAAAGACCAAAGAAAGTTTTCGCTTTCACCTCAATATAATTGGACCCTAAAAGGTAGGCGGCTGGCCGGAAGAATACCGGATATTCAAAGGACATTTTACAGTTTTAAAATACAGGTGACTACTCATTAGTGACTGCAAACAGGATTTCTGTTGTACGTTACACAATTACCCTTTATTCACCACCTCGTCGAGGGATGGAATCGGAGGAACAGAAATCAACGACACGTCTTCCTGTCTACTTTCCTGCAAAATAACGTCAATCATTTTAAAGTTTTGCCAGTGTCTTTTAGGAGCAAATGGTTTTGGAACCAATTGTTTCAGGTCGCTTTTTCCTACACTGTTACACACTCACACACACAAAACCTAATGTCAGTGCGGATGGATAAAGGTTTTTAATTGACGGTAAGTGACAATTAACACGATTCTTCAAATGTAATAATTACCTGTTTCTGCGGGCTCTGCTCCTCTGGTTCCACCTCTGGGTCCGGTGGTGGTTCCCACACTCGCTCCTTCTGAAACAAGGAATCGCGTATTTACAGCGTGTGGTTGTGCAAAATTGGAACTTGTCAGAACAATAATTAACATGTACTAAATTCTAACCTGTTTCTTCTTCTTGTTTTTCCGTTGTTTCTTGCGTTCGTCTCCTTCATCTTCAGCGGATGCTCGGTCATCTTCGTCTGATGATCGGATCTCTCCGGGCGAGAGTGAACGCTGAAGACGAGACACCGCACCTGCGTCTTCACGTCTCTCATCGTGTTCTCTTTGTACCTCCTCCTCCTGAAGTAAAAGCGCCGTAATTGAAAGTAGACCATGTTTTATAGGTGATAGGGAAAATAAAGTAACGAGTTCCACAAAGATGTGGTGAATCCTGAAAGAAACTGGGGGAAAATATTTTTGTGCAAATGGTTCTTTCTTACTGATCCTGGAACAAAAGGAAACTGTAGCACGAATTTTGAAACATTGGTCCTCCTATTTTCTGCACTCTGCGACATTTGGCGAAAAACAATTTTCAAGCACGTGGACATCATGTGATGTAATGGGCTATTTTTGCAGCTCTCAGTCTTGGTAAGTTTAAATAAACTGTAATAGTGGGTCGATCACAGTGGTCGGAAAAAATCAATGATGCAAAAGGGAAATGACCCAATGACTAGTTTACTGTGGTCACCAAATGAGCTGAAATTATCAATTTGAACCAATTCTCTGTCCAAGAAAAGAGATCAGAAGCAAACTTCTGTCATAAATGTACACAAATGCTTTGAAAAATATCCGTATTTAAACCAGAGATCGTTTTATCACCTTTCATTTAGACTCTGAAATAATTTTACATATTATCGATGGGAACTAAAACTAGGAATAACATTTGTTTGAGAAAACAAACACTACACTAACACCACTAACACAGCCAGTGTATAATTACCGCCCGCGTACGTAGTACGACGGGTAGGTAATATTTTCAGTTTGTCTGTCTGTCCACCGGGGGGGGGGGAATACCCCAGCCAGGTCTGGATTGGGGGGTACCCCCCTTCCCTGGCTGGGATGGGGTAACCCCCCAGGGTAGGACAGCAGAGCGAGCAATTGCTACACGGCGGGAGGTATGCCTCTTGGTTCAGGCAGGAGGACTTTCTTGTTTCATATCTGAAATGGGTTTCTTTATCAATGGGAAAGAAAACATTTGTTCCCAAAAATAACCACAAATGTAATGCGCGTGTAGTATAAATACATTTCTTAGCACAAAGCTGCTATTTCAAAAGATATCCTTTTGCAATGAGATTTCTATCGATTCTTCGTTTAGTTTTTGCTTTTGTGAATCTACCATTCAGTTGGGCAAGTAAGCAAGATGGTGTAAGGGCAGTTTTACTCGACATTGAGAATGAAATACAAGATTTGAAAGCAAAACTGATTCTGGATGAGACGAAAATTGAACAAGATGAGACGCGAATTCAACATCTTGAATCGGAAAACTATGAACTTAAACAGGACCGTTCAGGTAAGAAAATACTTACCATTTTCCCAAACTGTTTACAAAAAGACTTTGATAAGTCTTTAATTAGCCTTTCATATCAGGCGCGAAGAGGAGCCTAAGTAATCATAATTCTAGGGCTTTCATTAGTTTAAAAGTAGCAGGCTTAGAATTCCTGCGGTCAAAGTTTGAAACAGTAGTTACGGTCAATTAGCAAACAAAAAATGCAAAAGACGCCTCAAGAGAAGTATAATGGGTAACAATACCAAACGAGTGACACCAAGCGTCTCTTGCCCCAAGATCAAAGTGCCGCATGGCAGCTATGGAAGCATGCCCGTAACGTAAAAAGGCCCAAAAGCAGGGGTTTCTTTTTTTGTATGGAAACTACATGAAGGTAAAATCAAAAATTTCAGTTCTTATTGCTCTTTTTTTGTTACATATAGGTTTGTTTGTCACAGACGCATTCACCTTGCTCCCACAAAACACACACGAAATACTGCGGGAAAACGTGACCCTGGACTGCGAGTTATCAAACGGTGCCTACTCTTTGCTTTGGAGAAACCCGGATGGTGTAGCGGTGTACGATAAGGGCTTCGGAGTGCTACCTGGTTTTGAGGACCAGTATGATGTCATCGAAGAGGGCAATAGGTGCATCAAATGTTTTAAATAACTCAGTGCACATTGTTGCTCATGTCTTAATAATCACTTGAAAAAAAATCATAGCGATTTTGAAACTGATACTATTAAATAGTACTGAAGTGGAGAAACGCACCACTCTCCACACCAACTCTGGCTCAAACTGACTGAAGAGTCACCAATAATGAGAGTTAAAATTTCTCAATGAAGACTATTTGTTCCTTCCTAACCCTCAACTTCACCTGCTCTGGTTTTATTGTCAAGTTGAAGAGCAAGAAAGGGATCTTTTTTTGTTATTACAGATATTCACTGGTCGTCATTGACGCGGATATGGACGATGCTGGACGGTACGGCTGCCACTGCGGAACTCTCAGTTCTACTGCATATGCAGAAATTATAATGCTCGGTAATTATCCTCCGCGTATTCGGGTAGGTAAGAATTTCAATCGGGTCATTACTTTCACATGATCTTTTCCAAAACACGTTTCATGAAATTGGAAAGCAAGCATCTTATCAAAAACAAGACATCTCCTCGTTATCATTGCGAGGCAATACCAACCACGGCTCCTCATCCTTACTTCTTGTTTTTCCTTACTGATCATTTTGAACATGCTAGACCAGTCCTGGCTGGGAGGTGCTGAAGGCTCTTTCCTCATTGGTCTTTAGGGAAGGGAGAGGGGCGTGTTCTCTTACTTACCTGGCCGAGATGGATGGGGGGGTGAGGCGCCCCCCTCCAAACTACCTGGGTACGTGGTCGGTAATAAATAGCTAAGGAAAATAAATGCCATTAAAATATTGACTCTAGATTCACTTTTTCCAACTTCATTGATGTTACCGCCTGACTGGAGTCACTTGATGGACGAAACCGACATCAGCCTACAGATGGATCTCGGGTACCAAGGCTTGTGGGGCCCTACTCAGAACTGGACGGACAGTGCTGGGAATATCTTAACTCCTTCAGATGCTTCAACGCCAGGTCTTATGGTCTTCTCTTACGCCGTAAGTTTTGTTTCAAGGTTTATTGTTGCAAGTAGGACTGACAAGCTAATGAAGTGTCCTTCACCTCGGCAGACCGATACCTATCCACGATATTGGATACGGTAACAATATAACCCTTAAAACACATGCTTCCCGCACAACAATTTGAACATCTTCTGTCTCCACAGCACACAGTAACATTAGATGACAACGACAAACGATGGTACGTGGAAACCTACTTCCCACCACCACCAGAGGGGGCTATACCTGACGATGACGTCACACCTCCTGTTACAGCCTATTACAGCCGAGTTACACCAACGTACTCAACAAGTTTTACGTCTCCAGTGATCACTGTCCTGGGCAAGTACAATACAG
>JBCAUG010735641.1:0-26160 GCA_038406175.1 Haplosyllis leylae | reverse complement strand
ATGTCATGCACCTTGCACACTTGGTAAAACAAGTAGGTGTTGACTGTGTTTTTATGACCAACATCTTACTCATTGCCTGGAAAATCAGGCAAGGGATCACTTATGGTGCCATTAAACTTTATGGTCAAATAAAACTATGCCAAATATTTGATAAAAGTTTATCATACATTCAATATTATTTTGATAAATATTTATCATGTTTTCAATATTATTTTGCCAAAGCCTTGTAAAATCTTTGCCAAATCTTTCGCAAATCTTTATTTCAACAGCTGATCCAATACAATTCTGGCAGAATGATCTACAATTCTGGCAGAATGATCTATTTTAGGGAAAACTCGATTGTCAACATCAAGACCACATAAATTACGTTGTGGAAGTTCAACAAGATAAAATCTACCATCTTAAATTTACCATTTCAAAATTACTTTTTTGAAGTGTTGAAGCTTGATCTATGTATTTCGGATCTAGATATGTACCAAAATCAGATAATATAAGTAATATGGATTGACTGAAAAAGGCCAAAATTACAATCTGAGTCATGCAACAAGCCGGGAAAACAAAACAAAACAATAATTTATCTACTTTATCTTGACGATATTATAAAATACTTTTCATTGATATCTATCTTTAAGAAAGAAATATAGATATATTTGTAGTAGATAGATCAAAATGCTAGTTATTATAAACTCCATCGATTTTAATATTGCAGTTTACATATTATTACAATTTATGTTAATGGCATAACGATATAGAAGTTTATTACTAAATGAATAAAATTCCTGTCGATTCTTCCTGATTTAGATTTCCAAATAAAAGTACTTGTGCTTCCTTTAAGACCACAGATTACAAATCACAGAAATGGATCTTTACGGAATCAAAACAGTCCCATAATTTATCTGTTTTAGGAACTTCAAGATATTGTGATTCATGGATGATGTAGTAATTATATTTTTGGAAGCAGAAGTGAATCTATTACAACAGACTCCTGCTTGGTAGGGACTTTGTTTTTCGACAACCCTTGATGTGGCGTTACACCCAACTGAAGCTTTCTACTTGAGATGGACTGTCAGAGCAATAATGTTCCTCAGCTTATTGTAAAGCCAGATTAACACATTTAGCTTTTATCTGTCAGACACACGTCCCTAGATTACAAAATCTTGTTGAATAGATAAGTGACAACTGTAGGTTATTTACTTTCTTTTTGTTATATTAATATAAAAATAGTCTGTATCCCTACTTAGTTTGGGATTAACAACAATTTGAGCGACACTCATTCGACCATGACGTCACTGCCTAACAGCCAATCAGAGCAAAATGTAACGGACGGACATGTATGCAGACCCTTACAACTTTAGTGTTAGCGATACATGGCCTATCATACGTACACACAATTCTGCCATATCTGGCAAAAAATAAAGTTGCCTCCAGTGGGAATCGAACTCACAACAGCAACCATCACTGAATTAAAATTTTAATGCCTTACCCACTCAGCCAATCTGTCATTCCTTGCCAGTCTCAGATTTTCAGAATCTTATAAAGTCATGCTCTATGAGTGAAGTGGAGCATGAAACAAAGTTAGAGCATTCTGTTCAACACGTGTCTCTGTGGCTGAGTGGGTAAGGCATTAGAATTCTAATCCATAGATGGTTGGTGTTGTGAGTTCGATTCTCACACAGGCTTTGAGTTGCCTTACTACTTGTTATCATATTAAAGTTTGAAAGTTCAAATAGACATAGATTCTATGACATGAATATTTTCCTTTTCTGTAAAGATATGTTTTGAAAAATATCAAAAATGACTTTTCTGTCCTTTCTGCTTTGTTACACTTCTGTAGAGCTTTAAAGCTAACATCTCTGAATATCTAAATGAATCTCTAAAATTATTCCATTGCATGAAAGTTTTCATCAATTTTTTATCATTTTGTCCTTCAGGAGTATTGTGATAGTTATTTTTGAAGTGCACCAAATTGGCATTATTGGCAGACAAAGTATCTTAACTAACTTATTAACTACCTAAAATAGTAAGCGTTCTTAGACCAAGGAAGTCAAAGATGAGCTTCAGCCTTTGGATGTGCCACTAAGTGAATTTAGTAGGTAAATTAAGCCTAAAATCTGGTGTGATAGTTTTAATTATAAATTATAGTGTGATTAATTTTTTTTTGTATTTGATCAAATGTAATTCAACACAGCACATCAGATTTAAGCCTAAATTCATTTTATGATCTTTGGAGGATTTTCACAAGCCAAACTACTTCCTTGATTTGAAAATATTTATTACATTCGTATGATTAATTTCTAGATAAATTTTTTTGGGAACATTTACCTTTTACTGTGGTATTTAAACAGGTAAATATCTCTGATTTTGCAATAAAATGATGTGAATGAAATTGAAATGAAATCAATTCTACCAGAATCTACCTAACAATTGTTAATTCGCCAAGCCGGAGTGGCTGAACAGTTTACAGCACTGTCCTTGCGGCATGGAAGGTCATGAGTTTGAGCCCCAAACCTTCACCAATGCTTGCAGACACATCAACAGATACATGGATTAAAAAGGCTTGGCTGCCATGCTGACCTCTATACAGTCAGCAGGTGTCACACCAGAGGTGAATCTGGGGAATCCATCATGTGTAGGTGAGGAAGCACACAAGCAAGGGATCCACCCTAGCTTTGAAACCCAGGGCAGACATCACCAAAAGTCCAAAACAGGGGTATCAGTGGCCCCACGAAAAGGACTTATGTCCCCCAAAAATTTAAAAAAATAAAATAAAATAAAAGTGCTAGCTGTCCTGTAGAATACCTTCAGAACAACATTTTGCAATGCATGTGTGAGAAACAAAAGGAGAAGTTACAAAGCTCAGTAGCTCAAGAGCGATACGAAAAAATGATTCTGCTCGTTTCAAAGGATGGTGGTATTTATGCAGAAAGGCACTCAACCCCCTGCATCCCAGACCAGACGGTTCATTATTACTTTCTAATATCGAGCAGGTGTTGCTATGAAAATTTGTGCTGCTGAGACACACAGAGAATACCAATGGAGATTATTTTTGACACACCTCCCGTGTTATAGAAAAGTACAATTCTCGTAGGTTTACCTGCAAGAGGATTTTTAAGCTGCATTAGATTATCTGAGTGGTGACTTGAAAGAACTTGTGCGAATTTTGCCTGTTCACAGACACAAATGGTTTCTCATCAAAAATTGATAATATCTTACATAACCAGTTTCTGAGTGAAATTTTATTTGTATAGAATAAGCTCTTGCTAATTGTACATGCATGTGTTGGGAACGAATGCGTTTGGATAGAATCTACCAGTCATATGGTGTCTTGCACATTCAACCCATTTGTCAGTGGTCTACAATACCATGACGATTATATATTGAGGAACTACAACTGTTGACACAGTTATTAATGGGGTGACAGGGTGTTAATTACATAATAGGCAGAACCAAGACCACAAATTTGTTTCATGGTAAAATTCCATGTAGTAGTCTGTCTCTGAAGAGCGGAGCGATTTATCTTCTCACTATGGTGTATGTGCCTTAGTACGTATGGTTGGTTCCTTTCTTGTGGCTACTTATGAAATTTCCCAATTTCCAAAATTTCATCAGATTTTTCAAATTTCAAGACCAAAATATGTTTCAGGACATTCTGAGCACCTTTGATTTTTGGACCCTCCACACCCCAACAGACTTGGTTCTTAGTAGATTTCACTTGATACATTTGTGGACTCTCTTCATCTCCATATTGTTTCATTTCATAATCTCTCTTTAACTCTTATATCTTAATGAATTTATCTCTTGTATACTTAGCAAAATTTATTCACAGGATCTGATGGGGCGCGACACAAGGCTGGGAGGCATTCTTGTTATTTGGGTGAAATGGCCAGAACATGGACCACATACAGCCTGTGAGCCAGTGTCTCTTCTGTCCTGTTGTAGTTTATATTGTTTTAGCTGGAACAAATTGAAATTTGACACGAAGAAAATAATAGTAATGCTTCGCGCTCTTCTTGGTTTGAATGCTGGGTGTGGTCAACTTTTTGATTCTACCAAGTTATGTCAGTGTGACGCCTCCACTGCGTACCAAATGCAAAAGTATGAAAAAGCAAGCGATATATATTCAATTCCTTGATATAATATTACCAAACAACAATAAGATATAATTTTAAGCTCCTAATTAGCCCATGATACTGAAGTAAATTATTAACCCTCTTTTTATAAGTATATCTCTGCTTATGCAATTGCCTAGACAGAGAGGTGACAGATAGAGGTGAACTTTTCAGTCATTACCGACCACGTACAAAGTACGAGAGAAGGTAATGTTTTCACTCGTGTGTGTGATTATGTTCACGAGGAGGTGGCGGTGTGAGGATACCTGATCAGGTAACTAGGGGACCCCCTAGGTACCCCTCCCCAGGCAGGTAGAATAGGGATGGTGGACTGTGGTAGGTATTGCCTCGTAATGTTAATCGGGAGCTGTATTGTTTCAATTACTATTTCTGGGCTTCGTTTTTCACAAATTAGCAATCAATTAATGGCCATTGCATGGAAACATATTTATTTGGAATCGGATGTGGACATACAAGGATTGCAGTTGTAATCATTTTCAGGTGACAAGATATTTACAGTTAAAAAGTCTTGAACATGTAACAAACAACGAGTTGAAAATCTAATCATTTTAAAGGTCTGCCTGTATGAATGAAGCCATGTGAAAACGCATTAATGGTATCTAAATAGATGGTATACGTTTTGAAAAGAATAGTCTTATTTCGTACCTAACTTACAGCTTCGGCTCAAGTCCATGTGCAGAAGCAGTAATGTTGATATTTCAGAAGGCTTCCTTTGTTACCCTAGTTACCACGATCAACAATAAGGTCCTCTTTCAATTGAATTAAATTACACCAGGTTACATTGCCCATAGGAAATCACATAAGCCGCTGCACGATTTACTTTTGTATCTTGTTCTCCATGTCTCGCAATAATCTGAGAGGTGAGGTGGCGAAGTATTCTGCACAAAAAATCTCAAAGATAGTTGCCGGTTCGTGCAAATGCATAAGTTTCGATGGTTGTGAATTAATATCCATAAATATAGTGGTGTATGGTCAAGAATAGACTGAAGAATGGTCTAAGTTCTTGCTGCATGCTTAAGTTGAGAATTTATTGACCTAATCTGGGTCTCTCGCAGGACCACTGGAGATCCTAACAACAGCATGAGCTGCCGGTGTGACCATATTCAACATCTTACAATCATTGATTACAATTACACATGTTCCTCGCAAGATAATTTCTCTCGACGGCGACCAGATAGGTCTATTGATTCGTGTGTCATGATCAATCGCTTTAATACTGGATTTGTCACTGTGACCTCTCTTTGCCGCTTGTAAAATGTTCTTGTAGACCTCAGATGAGGTTTTTGGATTATACTTTTCCAACCCCACGTAAAGCCAGACAGAACATTAGAATGAAGTTCAATGTTACATTGAAAGGAACTTAGATGGAAAAGTATACCTTTAAATGCTTACAAAGACCTGGAGTTATTCGACTGGCATTAAGTTTAGACATCAGGTCATCAGCCTCCCAGTCATATCTTTGTTGGGCTTTAAAATCAACGGACATGTACCCGCAAATATAGTCGATGTTGTAACTTAAGAATAGACTGTAACGAAACTTGTCGTACATGTAACATACCAATGAAATCCTCAAGTTGGGTTTGAGTTAACCTGTCAACTCAGAAGAGATTTATGCTAATTTGGCACAAAGTAGGAAAAATAAACAAACCACTCGGTGTGAAAACTGTACCTTTGATGGCGGAACTTACAAAAAACACGTCGCCAGTAGGAAATAGTCTCGTGGAAAAAGCCATGCAAAAGTTCCATTAAAATCTGTCAAAGAGAAATTGGGTAATGCAAAAGGGTGCAAAATCAATGGCAATCTCTGTCATATCAAAAGCCACTTAATAATTTATGTTGAGATAATAAAAAGATTTGAGAGGTGTTTCGATACAACAATGAACAGTCAGGATGGAGTATTCGTAAAGGTATTGATATCGTCATGTCTGATTGTCGGTTTACCTGACGGGACATTTACGCAAACAACATCTTGTTTGTGCCAACATGCGCCAATAAATAGGCTGATTTTTTTTCTCACTATTTTCTTGTTTTCATTCACACACACAAGAACATCGATTACATTGGAAGGTTGTGATTGTTATTTCACAAAGTTTTCTAAGTGCGACAAACATTAAATCTCGGCTTCATATTCCAAGAAATAATGTACGCAGAATCTCAAAATGAACTATTAACTGCACATTGGTGCTATTTTTTATTTCAGTTTGTAGCACGCAATATACGACATATTGTGCACGCAAGTGTTTATTACTGGACTTGAGCACATAAGCACTCATCGAGGTGCTTTTGTATCTCCTTTATTCAGCGCCTTCCTGATTTACAGCCACTTTGGTCTCCAGTATTATGGTTCCCATGGCTACTTATGACGAACTCTGGACATAGTATGACCGTCACAGGATGCCATTCGCACAAAAACTAGAACTCGAGAACCAGAATTTTTTTCTCTGAACTGTTAATTCGATTCGTAATACTTCGACCTTGGGGGAAACTTGCGCCAATGTTTTGAATAGATATAGAGTTTGCAGATTCGAAGTAAAGCTGTAGATCAGGAAACGGGATAACGTCGCTTTCAAACTGCAGCTGCGCCCTTACATACAAATAACATTAGGGATATTGCTTGTTATTTCCTTTTACATTGTACAAACAACGGATCAATTAACCACCCAGTCTCTACTTGGTGACTATGCAAAACATTAATTGGCATCCTTCGTTTTGATGTTAGGTTATTTCAAATGGGTGATTTTAAACCGTTAAAATCAAACTTAAGTAGGTTGTGATGGCAGAGAATGAAATTTATTATTGCATCACCTCTGAGATCGGATGGAAGAATTAAAATTGTGATCTTAAATATTTCCTGAAAACATGTCAATTCATAATTTGCCTCTCAGGTGGCAGTGTTTTTGCCATATTTGGAGATACAAAAATGATTTGATGTCCTCCAAATCTATCACTCTGGAAGACAGCCTCCCATTACTATTACAAGGCAATACCGACCACGGCCCCTGTCTCTATCCCACTTGGTAGGGTGGGACCACCTGGCCCACCCCTGAACCATGAACCACCTTACCCCTGACCAGCCTGCACCCCCACAGACCATGAACCACCTGACCCCTCCTCAAACCATGGACCACCTGACCCTCCTGACCTGTACCCTCTCTACCCCCTGGACCATGGACAACCTGACAGGCCCCCACTCCAGACCATGGACCACCTGACCTGACCACCGCTGAACCGAATGACAGACACCTATGAAAACATTATCTTCCCTCGTACTACATACGTGGTCGGTAACAAATGGAAAAAAATTGTCATGATTCTATTACAAACATATCTATTTTCCACGATGATTTCGCATTTATCCTCATCAAGGTGTTGCCTTCCTCTTCTTCCGAAGAAGCACACTTGCCACCATCATCAAGGACTTCATTCATCATAATGCCAAATAAGTTACTAGGAGATGTAGCGAGACTGACAGACTTTACCCTGTTACTTTAGAGGAAACCTTCATCAATAATAACATTTCTCGTCTTCCGTTAAGTTTAATTACATTACTCGTCTTCGCTTTTCTGTGGGGAAATTACGGTCGCAGATTGCCTTTGTACTTCTGTTGCACTTTTAACTTCACAACTGTTACATAATACCTTTCCTCAGGAGAATATCACGTGACTCAAGAAATATCTTCTGAGCAAAATCCTCACATCGCAACGTAAAGAAACGAAACAGATTTTTGTTTCTAAAAATAAGAGGTTTGTGTGTGATCTGTTTTCCTGTGGCACATGGCCCATTAATGAGAACTGAACATGACAAATCCAGAATGACTGAACATGCATTGCACAATTTTTGCACGTTAGGTCAAAGCCTTCTAATTACATTGAATGGACTTGACCGGCCATTCAACTTCTTGAAATGTACTGTAAAATAACTTTCAAAGTAAATACCGTCACAGCATGCTGATTAAAAGCACTCATGAAGGTGCTTTTATATCTCCTTCATTCAGTACCTCTTTGATTTATAGCCACTTGGTTACCATTGTAATGGTTCCCTTGGCCACTTGTGATGGACCCGATTCCGTGCCATTAAATCTTCCGCACACAGAGGGAGCCAAGACTTAATTGAACATGCGTCGAAATAGCGTGAAAGAAACAATACTGCTAATGCTTAATTGGACACGCAAAATGATATATAATAACACCTTTAATCATTGACAGCAGCTTTGTATTGCTCTTTTGAGAAAATATACTTGGAGTTTCTTTTGAGAAACTGTATGCTTCCGATGCATATGACAATATAAGAAATCTTATCACCACATTTAACACGGAAACAGCTTCGTAGGAAGATAAAAGAGAAGAAAACCCTCAGAGACATTGTTCACACAAACGATTCTTTCTATTTAGACAAGAATTCCATTTGTGTGTGGAGTTAATGGAACACGGAAAAGAAAAAGAGTAAAGCCAGAAGTTGTCCCTTTAAATGTGAACTTGCATGTTTCCTTCACAGCATAGCCTCTTGTAGCAGGAGAGATGTTGCTTAAATTAGAACTTCAGCATTTGTCAGGCCGCAAAAGGGTGGTCATTGAGAAATTGCAAGTGGTCACATTAGTGCTCGATTACTCCTTGTTGCTTGAAATCAAAGAAAGCATTTTAAAACTGATTATAGCTACAAATTAGACAGTAAACATACTCAACGCTTGGTCAGAGTACAGAAATAGTTGTTCTCTGGAAATTAATCATAGGAAATAATCAGTCTTCATTTGCCATTGACCACTCATCCGGGATATGTTTGTAATATGAAATATTGAATACAACTATTATTGGTCTGGGTTTCTGCACAATCTCTATTTCCTTGTTTATCATTATTTATGAATTAACCAGCTTTATCCTGGTCAACAGGTTCATAAATTGTCGGCTCAACAACATCTGTACAGAATAGTATTACACTGCTAATTTTGCTGCTTTGGGGAACAGATGATATTGTCTGATAGGATGTTCGTTTTCTATTTTGTGACAGAAGAACGCATGCTCTTACGCTTTTTACCCAATATTGTCACAATTCACAATGCGGGACGACTGACACGTAAAGTCAGTGATGTTGTTAAACAATGCTTGAGAATATAGCCTTGCTACGTAATTTAAAACGATTCATATATTGCAAAAAGTATGACATGATATAATATTTATGGCGAGTGTAATATTTACAGAGGACAGATGTTTGTGAATGTCTGTTTTGAAATATGAGAAAACAACTTGTGTCAGCTCTTTGAGAAATGATGCCGCACTCAACGTTACTGTTCATAGCAAAAAAAGTCCATGAGAAAATATTTTGATAAGCTGCGTTTTGAAACCATTCAAAAATTTAATGTCAAATTCACTAAAAAAGTAAATTTTCGATCATTTGAGATAACTTGTGCATGCAGAATGATCTTCAAAATATATTTCATTGTTGAATCAACTTCCATTTCGTAACCAATTACAGACTGATTGGGCAGTCGATGGCCGTGGCATCTTTTTTATTTATTAGTTAATGCAGTGCGTTGGTGGATGGTTACGATCAGATAATAATATCTTTAATCTTTAAACAGGTTGTGCATATGTTGCACATTACCATAAGCGGGGTCTTCCCCGAAAGTGAATTAACTGACACAAAAACAAGGATACAAATAATACGAATCCTGATATGCGTACATGAATAAAAGGGTATCCTTCCAAAACAAGGTTGCCTACACAAACGATGCAAAATATTCGAAAAACTATGGTTTCGGTTCATTTTAAAAAGATGCGTACTGTGTATGAACAAGCATATTGCAAGAATTTACACAACCTGGGGACTCTGGCATATTTTGAGACCCTTTGGATTTTTTTTGGAAATATGGCCATAAATCACGTTCTGACAATAAGTTGTCAGATTTGCTTTACTTTCGCTGTGATTCATTCAGGATTGAAAAGTACCTCATGTTTTATGATATAAGTGAACTTCAACTGGATCTCACGGGGACATATAAGAAGAATCATCTTTCACTGGAGTGTTTCTATTCTCTATGGACTGATATGGCAAATACTTAACTTGGCCTCATCCATAAAACAAATTGACACGTAGTCTATCTCTCATTTTAAATGGAAGTTTTCTAGCAACTTTTAGAAATGTCTGTACGCCAATGCAACTGACATTCTTCTTCATTTATGTTCAAGACATCACCTATCTGAATGCTATGTGCTATGTTGTTTAAATAACATCTACCAGCAAGAAGCAACCCAAATTCCTCAGATGATTCTTTTAGTATGAAACTTCATACAAAAATTGCTTTCTATCCTTTGAACTTAGCAATATGTTTTGGAAAGGAAATGTATAAACCTTATGGTAAAAAGTTATGTTTTGTGTTGCTGTGTGCAATTCACATATGTTTTATGTATTACGTCATTAATAGGTGGCAGACAGTAGCACATTGCTTCCTTTGAGCAATCATTATGCCGTAGCTTTTATCCAAAAGCTAAGTGTATTGACAGCTTCTTGTCGCATGTTGCTATGGTTGCCAGAAATAAATAATTTCTTTTTTTTGTAATATGCATAATAATAATCTTGGTGGCTATTTGAATTTAACCTGAAGTACAAAACACTGTTCTCAGATCCGTAAGGCCTATTTGTAGAGACCAGTGATCCTAGGAGTTAGCGCCATTCTAGATGGATCACAATATGTTTTGGAAATCTATCATGTATTTTCAACAGAACAACAACATCAGATTCTTTAATTGATCTGTAAATAATTACTTCTTATTTACAGACAATCTACAATATGTTTGCATTGATTAACCATGAGATTAAAAATTCAATAAGTAGCCATTGCCAGCTGTACTGTGATTACAAAGACATGAGCAACAATTCACTCGCATGGTGAATCTGCACCTAAACCTCCCATTCATGAACCAATGTCTCTCTTATCGACTTGATCTTGCAAGTTTTGTACGATTGACAGGAGCTAGATCAGTGAACGATATACAGAACCTTGACAACAGCATGTATTATTGGCAGGCTTCCCCAGCAGCTTCACACCTTACAAATCACACGGCTGCTATGAGAAATGATAGTAGCAGTTAATTTGATTTTTACTATTTTTTTGTTGTCTTTCGAAGAGAAAATATTTGGAATTTATAGTGATTTTGTATGATATCAACATTATACAGTACAAACTCTTTAGATTGTTTAGAGATTTCTAGATACTACACGTGGACTTTTCCAGTTAAGGAAATGATTAACGTATAATGAATGCATGAGGATTAAATGGCGATATATTGATGCTACTGTGACGTAAATGTACATTCCGTAAACGCAACAATGTAATTAGCAAAACACTGGTACTTACGTAACGAAGATAATAGGAATGTATGTTCGACTGGGAAGCATTCATTATGCTCAGTAGTAGACAATTTGAACAATTCTGGCAAACCGATGAGAGGTATTGCTCGAAATTCTATCCCTGTCATATTGATCTACACCCGACGCATTCAAGTAATCGAATAGAAAAGAACTGTCAAGTTGTAACTGACTCACATACTAATAGTGCTAAAGGAATTAGTTCCACGTTTCTTCCAAGTGCTCAGAAGACATTTGATACAATTTTTACCTGTTCTGAGATATTGAGTCAATATTTACCATTTAGGATGCGAAATTGTTCTCGGAAATAGACTTTGACTGCAACCTGCGCTAAGTCAAATCAGTGTTGAAATTCTCACTTGTTTGGTTTCTTAAATATGAAATGGATCTTCAAACATTTTATTTGTGTTATTTTGACCGTATACGTTCCTGTCATTGATAATTATTGATGCAAAATGCTAATCTGTGTCCCTGGGTCATGTATGATGTATCTGAAATGTCATATTTCAAGTATCTCATTTGTAATGATTCCATGTGATGCCAACTGGGCCCTAGGTGCTTTAAGTAAGTGATATCCACGGAATAGAAAAGTCGAATAAGAACTTCTGAAATTAAGATAACTTCAAAAGATTCCGAGAATTAAATCCTGCTGAAGGAACGAACAGCTGCTGCTGCAAGAAGAGAAGGAAATTGTGTATTGACAGATTCAGTAAAAAGTCCCCTGACATTAGAAAGGCTTTTAGTTGTCAGGAAAGTCACCGCTAGTTGAAACATTGTACTCGGAAAAAAGATTTATCAGAAAGATAGTCTTATCCGTTTTGAAAAGCGCAACAGGAAATCAATCGGATTCTTTTTTTCAAAAAGTGTGCAATATCAACTAACTTGTACTAAATACAGACGCAGTTACACACATAATATTCCATGAAAGAATTGTCATCATTAAAATTATAACTTGCGTAAATTAATTCATAATCGTTTGATGCGAAAAAGTCCACACATGCCTTGATGTAAAGCAGCTCGGACTGCAGCCTCTTTCTGCTTATATCATGCAGGGACTCTGCACGTTCCTGCAATTGCAACCGCCAGCCATAGACAAGAAGCTGCTACCAGCAGTTCAGCTGCACTTTCAAGCAAACACCAACTGCGCCCATCATATTTGGTGTTAAACCAAAGCAGTTGAGTTGGATACGACACTGCTGACCGTGTTGTGGACTGGTATGCGTAGTTTCACCGAATTGTCACGCCATTTGACATCAGGTAATGTGCACAGGACAGAAAAAGGAATGCCTTGCGGACTTTCTGGACTGAAAACAGCCAAGGGCATGGCTGGCATACAAATGGTTAGACTGTGATTCTCCGCACTTGTGATGTTCTTCTGGATATGTACAGTTCATTTGATATCTTCGGAAAGTGGGCAGAAATTGACTGTTGATGCCAAATGTCGTCGAAACAGTTACTCATATTGCCTTAATCTACATATCACGACAAACATGCCACATTTACAACATGGTAATTTTCTATTGTGCAGAAACTAAAACAGGATTGTCACCACTTGTTTGAAACACAATAGACTTTTCTTATCCTTTATTGGAAATATACAGAATCAGAAATATCAGACATAACATATGCTCATGATGTCATACAGTCATCTGATGTTATCGGTAAATATGTTTCAACCTGAGCCGCCAATGGTCTGACAGACGGAACAAAAAGAGATTCTGCTGAAATAAGGAATACTACTTCCACATAACTCCTAATGAAAGGAGGTATGAGACAAGCTAAGGACATCTCAAAGGACTGGTATTCATGAGTTGATGCCACATAAGATGCTGTAGCAAGGTGATCACAGCTCATCAATGCCGACTTCCATCAACAGCTTACAGGAGATTCACAATGAGAGGACACGGAGATCAAAGCCATTCAATTTGTTAGGATTTGCACACAAAGTACAAAAAGTGCCTTCGTCTGATAAGTGGGGAACGGTAGCATATTGTTCTTGACAAATACACCAGACTAATTATAAAGAATCAAGGCAGGCTGATCAAGAAAAAGTGCAGAAATTTACCTTGGAAACTCTCTTGTGTCTTTGACATCTCTTTCACACATTTATTCCAACCATTTAAAATATCAGTAATAATGTTTAGCGTTGTTGGAAAGTGAGGAATACATTAAAATTGGTCAATTATCTAGACATTTCGTGGAAAGGAAAATGGCTTGGTACTTTGATGTAACATAAAATGTTGATGAATTCAACTTAAGACAATAAGTCATAGAGGTGAAACCATCAAGCGACAAAAGGACCTCACGATGCTTCAGAATTGTAACATAGACGCAAGTGCAGAAAAATAAATTTCTTTGAGCAAGTGTGGTTGGCAGCAAGGCCCAATTTGGGGATAATAAGTCTGCCAAGAAAGTAAAGATGGGATCAGAACAACAACCACCGAACTGGTCACTGAAAAGTTGGTTAACGTGTTGTTTCCCATCTAGGTTCCCATTCCATGATGGAGAAAGAATCGTAAGTAGTAATCTTTTACACGTTCCAAGAATGTTGATTTATTGACATTTCGGGTCAAGACGTCATCAAGATCATACATTTACTCTGTTATGGGGGGCGGATATGTTTAAGGACCTCGTGAAAATGTATGCGTTGTACAAAAAAGACACCAACTTTAACAAGTACAATAGTTTTGTTCAGAGGGTTTCGTAAAGTATTGATGGTCGATGCAGAAAGTATAAGTGGAGAAACACATCAATGTATGCGCTCTTTGTTTCTCCCTATAATGAAGAATACTGTATCACGTTATACAGGTCCATTTGTCTTAAAGTTGTGTTGTCAAAGCCTCATTACTCCGCACTCTGCATGGATTATCTTCAGTTTTCCACTGTTATGGAGTTGGTACTTAAGCTTATTGCGCCGAGTTCTATGCTTAAGAAGCAGTTTGAAAAGATTGAGTTGGAACCTTTTACAAAGCTCCTTTTGCCGGAAAAATCCCATCTCCACAATAATATAATGTATTCTTTGTTTTGAAATTTTTTATTAGAAAGAGTGTTACTTTCTAACCACAAAAAAGAAGATTTTATAGTCACGTGAATGTATAATTTTTTAAGTTTTAGAAATAAAAAGAACGCCTCTGGCCTCAAAGGTATCGTGCCTAAATATTGACCCAACTGAAGTTGTGGCATCCTGTCACTCTGGACCCAGTGAAAATTAATTCAGCGTCACCACAGATAAAGACAGGGGGTAATTTGTCTTATCTAATTCACGGCATGATGCTTTGTGGACAAGTCTATCTGAGAGACATTGGCTGACTGGTCTTATATGTTGACCATGGATCGTGTATGGTGGTAGAAGAAAATCTCCACTGCAGATTATAGTGTAAAACGCAGCATAATGCTGCCTCAAATGAACAGAGAGATAGCCACTGAAATATTATATTGAACAAACTTTTTAATATTGATTGTGATCCCTCAGTACACATTCATTCTGTAATTTTTTTTTCTTCAGTTTGCTGGTGTGAGCTTTTCAAAATAACTATTTCAAATCCCAATAGATAGAAAGGTATATCGTATTGATCAGAACTGTGTTCGAACATATTATACTTAAAACATTCAGTGTCCTTCTTTCACTACTCAAATGTTGGACCTGTCATTGCAGTTGCAAATTACGATGTCGCAAAAGGCACGCTTAAGTCGTGATTTATGTTACCATTATTGATGCAATAATGTGAAGATACTTCGTACTGTAGTTATTAAGCCGCTGAGCCACACTACTGCCAAGTTGGTCTGTACCCAGCATACAAATCATTGCACTATACTTGCTTACCGCAAAGATCAATAGTTGCGCTTAATTGTCGCCACGGCAGGGAATCAAAACTAATTATTATATGTAGCTACGATTTTAACTGTTAATCTATGCTGTATTTAATGCAGAATAGGTAACAAAGACATTATAAGTGATGCTTTACTCTTTTGTAAGTATTTTCGCAATTTTTCCAGTTTATCTTCCAAGAGATCTGTGATCCCTGCCAACGTTCTGCAAGATTAGTATGTGAGGAATTGCTTTATATTCTGCTGCAATTGACTTCCTATGGGGGATATTTGTACTTTTTTGCGTACTCTTTGACGAGAATATACTCTGGAAAATGCATGTGTATATCTATTGTTCTGTGCGCAGTTTCCGATAAATGTTTTCAGGCAGAAGTGACTCACTAACTAATTGTTTTGATCCAGTTATTTGTCTGTTAATAGGTATTGACAATGCCGACTCACCAATATAGGGCCCATTCCGAGATTTGATACAGTGTACCATATTGCAAGTGAATAGCCGAGCAATGCTGCTTAGCGGTGTCAGTTAGAGATCACTTCTCATAAACTCTTCTTATTTCTTTTCGTATGTTCTAATGCAAACTTACTTATTACACTTGTTTTTATGTGTATAATTTACCAATAATAGTTAATCATTACATAACTGGGCAAACTGTAACTAAGAAGAACAATATGAATCATCCATTTTTAGGTAGTTTAAGATCTGTTAAGAATTGGTTTAAGAAATGAGGAAAGTCACCAAGTCACTTGAAATCACTTTTTTTGGTGTGGGGACTTTCACCATTGTTTACCATTTTTCAAAAAAAAAATCAGTTGGATTGGTCTCACTCAGTATTATCACTTTCATGCAAAGGTACAAGAAAATCATCCGCAGGTGGCCTCTGGATAAATATTTTCACAGTCATCAAATATATTCTGTGAATATGTTCACTAAATTCACTAAATACATTCAGTTCCAAGCGAAAGACATTTGACTCTTGTCATATTACCATTAATATGTCATTTATCAAAAAATTATATCAGTTGACTGTGGATGAGGCTCATAAAAATAACTTGAGATAATGACATTCAGATAATAAAGTCAATTTTCATTTCACACATGATGGCCATCAGAAACCCTCAAATTTTTTATAAAATGTGTTTTTGACCAATTGATGACCTTCATGTGTGACATCAAAATTGGTTGCATTATATCTGAACCTCATCATGTCAAGTTTTTCTTTTTTACCCCATCTATAGTCAACTTTTTGACTTTTTGTTATTTGATTTATTGATACATTTTTTCACATTTCGACACATTTTCCACATTTTGACAAATTATTCCTTTCTGTAACCACCTCAACCCGTCACAGGTTTTATTTTATTTCTTCCAATCATTTTTCGAAGCTCACATAACCAGAAATGGAAAAACATCACACGAAAGTTACACAGTGATGTTGCAGCGCAGATAATTACTAAAACGCAAATTTGGAGCTGTAATTTAAACAGAACTAACATGCAAATACAACTTGATTAAATAACAAATGTAAAATGTTTTATGGATATGAAACCCAAATGAATGTTCATTTAACTACACTGGTCAACCAATAAAATATGAATGGTAAGTTCAAACAGTCCCTTCAACATATAATCGGAATTTAGGTCTGAAAATCTCTCGAGATGGTATGGTGTTAAAACCAGATTATGTGTTACACCCACATTTCCAAAAATTTGAAATAAGTCATTACAGTTCAAAGACCCTTCTAGAAACCTGATACCGTGTGGGAAAGAAATATTTAAGGGATATGGATTAATTTGACACACAACTACATGCGGAATTACTATTTCGCCAAAATCTCACGTGGTGATGATACATAGCCCTGAGTCAGTAACAATGATCTAATTTAGGTGGACTGTATTTATCAACAAGTAATAATAATTCCTAAATAATAAAAATGCAAATTACAAACAGTTGCTTGTAACACATTAAAGTACATTCTCAAGATTTATCGACTAACCACATATCTTGACAGAATTTGATTGTTCATTAAACACAGGTTTCAACAAAACTTTGGATAAATTTGTAACAACAATTGAATGTTACAAAAATTTCCCATTCTAAATTTCTGGCTGTTGTTGGTGAGGAAGTATTCCATTATTTCTATTCATCGGAACTTTCTTTCAGTTTAGGACTAACCATTATTATGTGAAAACGATGATTGTAACGAATTAAACTTGTCCTTTTAGACCAAATTAGATCTATTATTATCAAATATGGCAGTACACTTCATGTGTTTGTAGTTAGATATAGTTTGTGTTGTAGTTTTCAGTTGTTTACATAAATTCTATGAGAACATTGTTCCAATAAGAGCGAAAATAAGTTTCAAGATGAATGGACTTCCAGCCAACAGCCACCTCTGTTATTCCAAAGTAGGAACCTCGCTTTGTATAATGAACATAATTTCAGTTATCATCATAAATACTTAGCTTCTTATTGATTGCCATTTCCCAGACTGGATGACAGGTCGTGGCTGGTACACCAGTTTTGCGACTGAACCCCAAGGTTTATTGACCTCCCTATATCTTTCTGTGTTAGGAATCACTGGAAATGTCCCCTGTTTATCCATTCCTTCGGTTGACACATCACAGCCACATATATAACACTATAAAGATTCCAGTATTAGAATGCTGTACCGATTGAATACTAACACACATCAATGGAACTGCGTGGGACCTCATATCTACAGTTTTCTCGCTGATGCTTTGAATCTCTCCTCCACTGTGAATATCTTTTCTCAGATTTGCTTCCTTAAAATCAATAGTGTGTTCTTTTGAAGAATTATCACATTTTCAAAATGTGACACTGCTCATTCATAAATACATTAGGGAACTAGCTGGAGTCTCAAGCCAATTCCAGCTCTAAAATACCCCTGAGAATACGGCTATCAATTCTTTGAAGTGTATCCTTATTTGTTTTCCATGCTGGACTAAAGGTGACAGTATTTCATTATCCAAAGGGAAGTCTAATTTTTCATGGGTGGTACTTGATCTATTGTCTCGCATTCAACTGAAATAGTAAATGATATATGTGACCTCCAGAGCTTCTGTACTCAACCAGACAATTCGTATTCTTTTTTTAATACGCTTAATGAGGCTGAAATAGGCTGGGAAAACATTGACGCCAGCTTCTGCTTCCTTTGTTTCTCTGTCTTTCAAAATGATTCTATTGTTTCTACCATTTATTTTATTAACAAAGATTATCCTTATCTTCAGATATTCTGTACATGTAATGGATGCAAGGACAAATTTTTCAACTTTACCAATCGATGGATCAAAACTTGTCTATTTTGGAATGATAATCACCTAACCTTATCGAAGTTTAATCTTTGAATTATGCATCCTGAAAATGTTCTTGTTCTGATAGGGGGGTAAGGGCCTTTAAACTGGGACAGGTGTTCGTTTTTGTTTGTATCACAGACGATGAAATAATCTGTTGGTTGAAGGACGGACGTTGGGTCTTAAAAAACTCGAAAAAGGCGAGATGTTGACAATAATCCCGTAGCTCGTGTAAGCTCGTGTAGCTCCTGGGGTTTTCAGACTGTGTCCATAATTGTTGTTAATTTTATAATTCATCAATTTGATACTGTTGACAGACACAAGAACAATATGAAGATAGTTTACCCTTGAAGTGGTTTATTAGCATCTTCAGACTGCTGTGTCTACAACAGGTATGCAACAAGTAATGACGTTGGGGTACTGCACTTGTTAATGGCATAGGGGATGTGAATTCTAGTATATTGTGAACGTGATCTCTTAACAACTGTGCAGGTCGACGCAAAACTACTTTTGTCATTATTATTCTTCACTTTTATGTGAGGAATCAATGCCATTGTGTCACACTAGATCACAGTTGACACACCTTTACTTTATGTTGTTTACGTTTTTACGTATTATCGTCAAGTTCTACTCGCTCCCCAAATATATTCGACATAATCATAAAAGAAATTCCTTTCAAATACATTGCTACCCTTCATATCTGCAGTCGCTTGTTAAAAGTCTGTGTATGTGATCGAAATGTCAGTATTCTAATTGTAATATCAATTATGGCCAAGTAATCGGGAATATTTGTTTGAACTTAGTAAATATTAGATCTACATACAGTGAATCATACAAATTGTAGACTTTTATAATCCATAATTATTAATTAAGTAAGCCTCACGGCTTCTGGAAGAAAGGGACATTTACATTTGCTGAAGCACGATTCATCCACAGAAATCAATTAACTGCAGCACTTATCCACTTACTGGTTTCTTAAACTGAACTTTATTGTATATGCACACAGGTAACGTTTACTTAAAATGTTGCCGTGTCGGTGCTTACTTCAGTTACAACCTGATTGCGGTGACGTCTTTTTGGTCTAAAGCAAGTTACAGATAGTAACCCCAGCTACGCCTGTTTGTTGTTTTATTTGGTGAAAGGAAGAGAGATTGAAACAATTACATATTTAGACGAGTTGTCCCTGAATAAACTACTGTGCACTGCCTCTCCTGATCGACTCAATTCTGGTTTAGATTAAATCAACTTTTATGTGGTTATTACAGTTTAGTCCCCTGAACAACTTAATTTGAAAATTACTGATAGACTGAAGAAAATTTTGATTGAATTTATCATGATTCGATGTGGTACTAACTGTGGATATCGATCTTCAAAAATTATATTTCATTCATTCATTCCTCCAAGTACATGAAAAATGTTCAGTTGCATTGTGGTCCACACTGACCTTGTTATTTGATACAGGTATATAGTTTAAGTTCTCATAACAGTGATTAGACTGGCGAATGTAGCTGTTGCTTGAAGGATACCTCAGAAGGAAAGCCTTGAGTATATTCATGTGAGAACTCTTTTGTAAGAGGAACAGACAAAAATAGTGTGTCATCAACGTGACTAAGCCAGTAAACAAGCTTTGAATGTTAATGTATCTCACTTTCCTTAAAGTGCAAGCGGGTCTTGAGTGTCTGCGCCTCTTATGATCTTTGAGAGGGTTGAAGCGGTGCAAACTGTGTCCATATATCTCTCTGCTTGAATAGTATTTCAACTTTAAAGAAGCATTACATGCTCTTTAATAAAGGGACTTTTTCTCCGAATAAAGCTACATTTTAGTCAAGAGTACATGTTGGGAGAGTGGCTATGAAAAATGGTTGTTTGTCATTATTTCCTGCACAAAGGATATTGACAATTTGATGTCATCTCCTTTGTCTGGAATTCAATAAAGTGTGCCTAAGTTTTGCTCTCTGAGGATTTCGTCTGCCCTTTTGTACATAAAGTGTAAACGATGTAGTAGAACTTTCGCAAATATATCCACTAGGAACAAAGTTTAACTGATGAAGAAATAAAACACCCCCTTCTCTGATACTTTCAGCAAAGGACAAAAGAAATACTTTGATTGCAGCTTGAAATAGGATCCCACTGTTTCCAAGCACTGCTACCTCATTTTATCTATTCCCATGTATATATATGTTCACTTTCAAGTTGAAGCAGATAATAGAGCTGCATATATGTAGACATCAAATTGACACTGGTAACGAAACCCCACGGCAGCCGCTTCTCACTGGAAAAATACTTCTGTCTCTGATTGATCACCTTCTGAGGGTGCTCTTTCAAATGTCAGCTTCAAGGATTACGGAAACAAAAAAGGGCCAAACATAGGATTGAAAATAAAAAGTTTTTTCTGATAGACTCTCAAAATTCGAGATGGTTATTTATTTACGGAAGATCTGAGGGATAGTTTACTTGCAAACAATTCGCGGCTCCTTATTTTGGGCTCTATTTTCAAAATATTAAAAATTTCATGGGACAGTCATGTAATTTCACTGATGGAGTGGCTATAATGAATGTGTAACATATTGATTTTCCCGCACTCTGCAATCGGTTCTCGGACACAGCTGGGATTTTTGTCGGCACTGTTTTCAACTTCGATGAAAAAGAAATGAGGTTTGTTCTTCCACAAGGTAAAGAATTTCAAGGGTGATCTAGACTGACACTGTGACTATATTTATGTTATGCGTGACTTCTTCGTCAAGTTAGGCATCAAAATTATAAAAGGTAATTTGTCTTTTTGTATGAATGGTTTAGTTTTTGCAACTCGTGAAAAACAATTTCCACATCTGTCTAGTACATGTATGGTTATCCATATTTACAACTTTTGTTGGCAATTGAAGCCATTATTATTTACTCATTATCCGATTTGACTGAGATTGACTAGAGGTAAATAGGAAGGCTATGTGCAAAACCTTGACAGCAGCATGTATTATTGGCAAGTCCCATTCTCAGCTTCACACAGTACACGATTCAGCTCCCGACTTACGCTATATTCATTCTGCAGTTCATTGTCCACCAAAACCAATATGTCAGGAACTAAAATCTGCATTATAACTGAATTCAGTGAAGTGGTGTTGATATAACACAAAGGTTTTGTAACAGGAACAAGAGACTCTCTTTAAATTGATTCAAAATTCGAACGCAGTGGGCATGTGACATTGGGAATTATTTGTAGAGATCTTAAAGTTCTCGCGGTCTTCTATATTTTCCTGTGTTGTTGCGAATATTCTTATTTTTCCTTTATTGAAGAAAATTCCTATTTTTACAGTTTTATGCAAAACAATCTCAGCATTCTTGTCTTTTTAGACATGAAATAGGTCGATATACTTGAGATTCAGTTAGTTTGATATTTAATTCCTGAAATCAAGAAATTCAGCCTCACTTCACTTCCTTGCTATCTGTACATTGGATCAACTTGTCATACCTGCCGTATCAGTTACCAATTAAGGATTTTACAATGCTTGTCTTTAATTTACACTTAATACAGTAATAAATGGAAAATTTGAATAAAGTAAAGTAAAATATAAATAGGGATAATGGAATTCTTATTTAATTCCTAGTTTTGAATTGTAAAAATCTCATTTTTTCATACTTCTTCCAAGAAAAGTTCCTACTTTGCTACTTTTATCATTCATATGGTTGAGAAGCCTGTAATCTTTATTGTACCAAAACCAGGAATACGTTAACGTGTTTTAACTTTTGTTGTAATCAGTAATAAGTTTAGCGACCAGAGAAATGCAACAAAACGTTCTCAATTCAAAATTGTGAAGCGAGACAACTAGTAATGAGTGAAGAAAAAGTTGGTAATTTCTGTACAACAGGCCACGGCTTACATTTTACGTGGTCTTTGGAACGCAAAACTTGATGTCACTATTTTGCTATTTAACGACATGAAATTGCAGTTGATATGTGGTTTGATAATGCAGTGTAACTCGCCAACAATGATCAGTCTAAATTATTGACATTTATATTTCTCAAAGCAGAAAACGGTCTGCAATTAAAAACTGATTTCATTAGCACATTTTCTGGCTTTCTGCTCTCGAAATGATTATATGCATGAGTAACCTTCACACAACATAACAGTATTGATATAAACAGATACCACAGCAAAGGAAGTAGAGTGATACAGTGCATCGTAATGAACAGTATTGTTAGATCATGTTGATAAATCGATTTAATAACAATAATTTAAGCACACATGCTACACCTAACAAATAAATACTGGCTTTGTTTGCTTTTGAAACCCAAACAACCATAATAGTTTAAGAACAGACAAAATGCCAAATGCAAGATAATCAGAAATATTCTAATTAATGCATAAAATGGTTGTTTCGGCCAGTGTATAATCTCCTGATCTGTCTCCTGATTATTGGGCTCCAGCTGCAGACAAAGATCCTTGGCTTCTTTGCCTATTAAGCTATTATCAATATTTTAAGGAAAGGTAAATAGAAAAATTCAGACTGCGTGATAAAAACCCTGGAAATAGACATTGTGGTTAATGCTTGAGATGCTGTAACAAGGGGAAAGTTACTTTCTTCAATCCCTTGGACATTGTCATCCACTTGGCCATCACTTCTCATTCACAGAAGAGTAACTAATATTGGCAATTAAAAATAGTTGTGTGTGTAGACAGTAGTTTGCATCAAACCATTTGTAGGCAGCACATATATGCCCGCGCACGTGTGCTTGCCACCTGAGGTCAGTTTGTGACGTCTATATTGATAGATACAGATGTATCCGCAAACGAATGAAAACATTTGAATCCTTTGCAACATACACAATGCAGTGCAGGGAAGGAGAGTGAAAGTACGCTTTGTAACCGAGTACTGCAATGCACAATCGCTACTCAGATACAATGGTTTGTAGAGCAGTTTGGACTGCAGCCACTGCTGTTTCTCAGTGCATCAGAGACCCTGCATGCTCCTGCAATTCCTGCTGCCACCCATGGAGAAGAAGCTGTTGTCGTTCTTTCAACCACAATAGCAGCACAAGAACCAATATCTCCTGTGCCACACACAACTATCAAGGAAGAGAAAACTGCTATTTGCTAAGGAAGGACTCTGTAAGTCGACCTCAGTACTTTTACACTATGCCAGCAGCTGCTCATACTGATAATTTTTAGATTTATAACAATTAATAACCATTAGAATAAGATGGAATATGCTAACGATTAGAAGGAGTAAATATGTAGCAATATTACACTGTCTACTATTATTTGCACAGCTTAACAATGAGACGGAACAGTTATGCATTATTGAACAATATAAATTGATAGATCTAAATTAACTTGTTAAAGACGGACAACCTGTACTAAAGTGGGTTACACTGAGTTCATAAAACGAAGGATAAAAAAAACTTGAGAAGATCAATCATTGTCAGTTTACTGTGTTACGATTATCTTGCTGAAACTTCAAGTGATAGGACAGCATCAATGGAAAATCACAGAGCACTACGCTGGTTTCAGATTTCAATATTACATGAGCAATTTTAAAAATATCTTGCATTTTATAAGAATCATTTGACATTTCACTTTATGAAATATCTCATAGGAAATTAAACTTGCTTTGAAATTTTGCTTGTGAATGTCGTGGACATGAATATTATCTGAGTGTGTTTCATTGCTGCTTCCATTGCAACCATATGAATTTCCGAAGGATGATTTTTTTTAATTTTCAAGTGAAGTGATCATCATCATCAACCCAAAAGAAAGTGTTATTGAAAGAAAGGAAGGAGACTAAGGATAGCAGTAACTACAAACCCTTGTAAAATGTCAAATATTATTTTGTGCCTTTCTTATTAGATGGAAGTTGTGGGAGCCAGGCTGAGGACACATCTCAAAGGATTTGATATTCATGAACCGATGCCACATAAGATAGCGCTGACAAACCCATCAAGGTAAACTTGTATCAAACAGCTTAGGACGGATGCAGAATGAGAGGACACACAGATCACAGCCATTTAATTTGTTCAGATCCACACACTAAGTATGATCAAAGTCATTGCCTGTAGCAATGGCAAAATAATGGTGTCCTCACATTAATAGTCCTACACAGATGGGGAAATTTTCGTTCTGTAGGTACAGTCGGTGATGTGCAAAAAACATGTCTCCGTCCTGCACATTGTATTTATTTCGAACAGATTTGATAAAATCTGGACAGGTTACAGTAGCATTTTCATTGACGCTAGGAACAAAGCTAGACTATTAACTTCGTACGAAAACAGGGAAAACTGTCGTTTCCTTCCTCATTATCCGCTTCTGCTTGTTATGTCAAGTATGGTTGATGAAGGAGTCTGTCTAGAAGATGTGATGTGGCCATGAAAACAAATCACGCGTGAAATGCATAAATTCGACTAATCTTGATTTAGAGCAGGAGTTTTCACTGTCTTCAAATAGGAAGAACGTGGAATTGGTATTACAGCAGTGTGAGGATCATGGCTTATTTATGTGACATTTATTGTGATGTTAAGGGCCATGTTATCCTTGAACACACAGTCAAGTTACATATGACTTCCTATATTAATGAGGATTTGTTCTTTTGATGGGAAATAGTTTTAAGAACTCATTGACTTAGATCTACCATGGAAAGTTTTTTTATGGTTGGAATCGGACCTCTCCGATCAAAGATACATTTGTTATGAAGCGTGACAAAACTATAAATGGTGGATAGTTATCTACACTGTAAAAATGGGATCAGAACAACATCCACCGAACTGGTCACTGAAAAGCTGGTTAACGTGTTGCTTCCCATCCAGGTTCCCATTCCATGATGGAGAAAGAATCGTAAGTATCCCTAAATAGGATTTTAATGTTGTGTATGGGGTTTTATAAAGGATGTTGGGCGTAGGCGCAACCATTGTGGATTTAAGTAACTCCCAGTGCTTCAACTACGTGGCAACTTAACGCCAGTAATGCACCCCAGTGGAACTAACAGCAATGAAAGAACGCCTCCAACGACGAAATTCAGGAGTCAAGCTCGTTGAATCACATCCAAGCAACCAGGCTACATTTCCTTTCATTCATTTGCTGAGATGAAATACAACGAAGTAACTGAAATACGTTACATCTCTTGTAAACAGGAAATGTAAAGTATTTCGACTACTTGCCGTAATATCATCGCGAAATACCTTTGTCTGTGAAGTCCTACATGTGTTTCTAAAAGACAGGCAGATGAAAGAATCAAAAGTGTTGTATCGTTGATGTTTGTCTCGAATTCATTCAAAGTGTTCATTAACTTAGTTTTATACATCGGCAGTTCATCTCTCAACGTCACTGAAAAGTTGTTATTAAGTCCGAGACACTTGTTACAAATGTGAAGTTAAATGAAAGTATATTAAATAAGATAACACTTTATTCACTATGACAAGTTTACAATGCTCTATTTTTAGCAGAGCTGTTGTAAACAGCTGGACTATTTAAATGGAAATATTTTTGGGTGAAATCTCCAAGATTCTCACAAGATTTGGGAATTTAAGAGACTCTGATTGG
>JBCAUG010735630.1:0-11743 GCA_038406175.1 Haplosyllis leylae | reverse complement strand
ACTTTTAGTTTCGAAGTTTCGCAGTAACAAGTTACTTCAATAGCAGACAAAGGCATACTTCGAAAATACGAAAATACAGGAAGCCAAATACATACACGGTTCACCTCCAACTCCTCAGTCTCGCAATAGTATACATTCAACCTGTTACATACAGGTTAAAAATCCTGGGAAGATCTCTTTTCTTATTTTTGGTGATGTCAAGTAAAGTTGATCTTACCAAAAAATCTAACAGGTTCTTTGGATCACAATATTTTGGATCACCTTAGTACCAAACATAGCCCAAATCACCTTCATCAGGGACGGATCCAGAACTTCTCCTAGGACGGGGGTGCCAACCCCCAGCCGGGGGCACCTGGAAAACTGTATGAAATTAAAGAAATTTTGGTCCGTAGATCCCCCACTGTTAATATAAAATGTAATTGCACAGTATTCTTGTGAAATGTATTAGTTTCCTGTTTACGTCCATTAATTGAAATATGTGCGTGTCCATTTCTATGCACATTACATGCACGGCACTGAAACAAGCACAAATCATTTAGTTTATACCAGACACCAGCTTGTGCCATTTAAATTCCATTTAAATCTAACCCTTGGAAACAGTTCAAAATTCCTAAAACTGATACATGGTGTTTCTTGGTTCCTCCATTGGCGATTTTTGTTAATGTTCTCAATTTAAGCTGCAATCCAAATTATTTCAATCACTTAAGCCGCACTTGTCATCTTGTCATCTGCTTAGAGGTTTTCTCTTTCTTCCCAACACGCAATTTATGAGAAGATTCATCAGATAGGACAGTAGGGTTGAAATCAGCTGTGAAACTGTCAATATTCGTCTGATCACAGTGGATAAACTTGTTACACCAGGGAACGGCTGGTCACACCATGGCTACTAATACACAGTGAGTACTTTGCCCAACATGTGATAGAAATTCACTTTCTTTTTACAGTCAATGTTTTCAATTTGTTAAGAGCCTCATGTTCGTTTATTTTTCTGGTTTGATCAACAATAGCTTCCACGCAGCACTGTACCTGGCAATCTGTTGAAGATTTTCATTTTTTCAAGTTCACTGGAAGGAGGAAAGTTTTAAGCACAATTGTTAACTTGAGACACTGACCACTCAAATTGGTGACGATACTCTCTATACCATCATGAGAAACAGGCGTACATGCCAGTGGGTCCAGGATTTCCCAGAAGAGGCACCAGCCCCTACCTACTATTTGGACAATTTTCCCCGAAAACATGCATGAAAATGGAGAAATTTTGGCCCAGAAGTGGGGGGGAGGGCTTGTGTCCCTAGAACCCCCAATGTATATTGTTCTTGCATCAAAATACTAGTAGTAAAGAAACGAATTGATAAATGTTAATGATTTAAAGGACCCCGACAGGAGTATTTCCATTCCAATGAGGCAGTTAAATTTCAAAACTTGGACAAATATCTTCTTCCATGGCATTCCCTCTTGTTTGTGATAATACTATGAAAAAGATAAACTAGATTTATAATTAAGTACCAGTCAATCAGTTCGATGAATTTTGGAGAAATTCCTTGAAAACTTAAATTAAACATTCAAATAGGCATCGTCGAAGACAACAGGATGACAACGGAGAACCCGCTTCCGGGAAGTAAAGAGCATGTTTTCTGATGACAGAAAAGCACGATATGTTGGCAGGATTTGCAGACAATTGTGACTCAAGTGGTGCAAAGCGAAGTTTCCTGCTCGTGTTGGTCACACTACTTCCGTTACACGAGTTTCTACTTATGCTGTCACTTACAGGTTTCCTCACACCAACAGACAGACACACACCCAGCCCATAAATATATTTTCACTTTGTAGTGCCTGATGAACCCTCGTCCACGAAAAACTATTAAAACTAAGCACAAAATCTGGATCTTTTTTGGTATCTCCTTGGAGGAAAGATATCCACATATTGTTTTAACCCTTTAAACAATTTACATATTTTCCCAATGCAAAACTGAGAAATTGGATGATTCTATTTTTAAATGTTTAAAATTTCAATATGTTAAGCTTGATTACTTTTATGGATTGTAGGTGACTCAATTGGCCCTGAATATAATAATGTTGACCTAGTTCAAGTGAAAAACTGACTACATGATCAATATGTTACATAAAAATCAATTATTAAGATGTTCAATAATGCATGTGTGTTTTATGCATTGTAATAGGTGTTTCTGAAGAATATTATGTCTTCAAAAGGAAACATGTTATTTAACTTGATTATGGTCTAAAATTATTCCACACTTATGAAAAGGGCAATTTCAAAACATCTTTAAAAACACTAGATCTATAAGTAATACTCCCTGTTTTTAACACAAGTTTTAACACATCGGAGAAGTTGTTACCAGTCAATTTATATCATTTTGATTGAGATTGACAAGTTTCATGATAATTATGATTCTGGGGATGATACAGTAAGGCCTCCCAGCAGGTCCCAAGGGATGGTGCAAATCCAAGTATGGTTTTGCAATGTTTAATCGTGTTAAACGGACATTTCTTTTCTTTTTGGGGTGAAATGTAGATTTGTATGATTTTTAGTCTTCCTTCTTAATTTATATATCTCAGATTCTGGGTACATGGTAATGTTCTTCTTGCCTCACAGCAATGACAGAAGAACTTTAAACATTTAGCATTGTGTTCCGAACATGAGAGACGAGGTTGCGAAGTGAGACGTGTATGATAATCTGTGATTGATGCTCTCATTATCTACTGATTAACACATTCTTCTTTTCTTCTTCTTTGGTGGATGTTGAGTGTGAGTAAGAGGGCCAGTAAGAGCTTTGACATGCAGATTTATCACACAATTTATCTGTAACAGCACACCTCCCACTAAGCTGTTTGGAAGAATATATCTAATGTTACCCTGAAGCTAGTAGATCGGACAATTATAGTGAATCGTGATTGAAACAAAGAAACCGGGTCATTTATTGTTGGAAATCACATGACAAGCTAAACCGTTTTCCTTTAAAAATTCATGGATTTGCTGAGTACTTACGCAACTTTATCAATCTTTTGCAATTGAAATTATGATTCTAAAAATGAAAATTTTTCCAGGTCTTACTTTGACTAACAATTTTAACACACATCTTTCCCGGCTTTCACTAATCCCGCTTATTAAGGCGACGTAATTGGTTGTAATTTCCCGACAAGAACAACAGTGTCAAAGCCAGTTTTCCCCGGGGCCATTAATCGCCCACGTTAATCATCACACGTGATTCACAAGTTAAGAGATCGGGATTTAAGCACCGGAAAATGAGGCTTGAAAAAATACTTTTTAATGGGGAAGCATGCAATGAAATGAGTCAGTTTTCAAACTTGATATTTATTTTATTTGATTTAATTGCCAATTCGATGGTAATCCATTGTGTGTGGCTGTACTCTGTACTCAGCTCCACCAATAACTTTGACAATGTATGAGCTGTGAATGGCTGCACATACCACAGTGGCAGGGAGCCACAGTGTCCTGTCACTGTTAAAAACAGAAACAGTTTGTCTTGCATACAGTGGGGATTTCTTGTGACATCCTGCATGATCATAGTTACCTGCACTTTGAGCTGCACAATCTTACAACCTTTCACATTCTGCTGCTTCATGGGGGTCCTGATGCTTGATCATTTGAGGCACTGCTGTGTATAGAGCACTTTGATAGAGCATTTCCCCAGGTGATCTTAGATGTGAATCAACAGGTGTACTTCTGTAAGCCAAGAGTATTAGATATGGGTCTTCTCCTGCACACTTTGACCTAATGAGCAGACCTTTTATGATTTTGAATACTGGATCAGCCTGCCCATTGCTATGAGGGTTCATAGGTGAACTTGTATGATGAGTGAAGTTCCACTCTTCTGCAAACTCCTTGAACAGGTGACTGGAGAACTGTGGTCCATTGTTAGACCTGATGCATTCTGGGATTCCATGTTCAGCGAACAGATCCTTTAAGTGTGTGATTGTCCTTGCTGCAGTGCACAGTCATGTGGGCATCTTTCAGATGATTGGCATCTTGGAATGGTAGTCAACAATAACTAAGTACTTACTTCCATCAATTGACATGAAGTCAGCTCCTAGGTACTGTTTCCTCTCTCCTGGGGGAACAATGATTGCTTCTCCACATAGGATAATTCCATCCTCTATAGTGAGTGAATCACATTGTCCATGGTATGGTCATAATGCTTTAAGAACAACCTCAATGTCCTCTGGCCAACCAGCTATGATTATATCTGCAAGAGCACATAGTAGTGGGTCATTTTGGATTGCAAGTTGGTAGTCTCTTTTCTTCTCAGCATTGATGTCTAGGAGAATCTCTGATGATGGCAAGTATCTTGATAAGGTGTCTGCTACAACCATTTCCTCTCCTGGGTGATACTTGATTGTAAAATCATAATCCTGAAATCAGAGTAACATCTTTTGTAGATGCACTGGGGCACCTGCCAGATTCTTCATGGAGATCTGGTCTAGTGTTTTGTGGTCACTCTTGATTGTGAAGTGTCTACCAAATACGTATGTCCAAAAACATTCCACTACAAAGACACAGGTGAGTAGTTCCCATTCATTGTTTGCATGGTGCTGCTCAGTGGGTATGAGTGCTTTTGGATGCAATGGTTACTGAACCATCATCCTGGATGAGTGCAACTTCTAGTCCCTCGCCAGATGCATCAACTTGGATTTTTACTGGTTTCTTCATGTTGAAGCACCTTAGTGTTGTCTCCTCACATACCAACAACTTCAACTTGTCAAATGTGACTTGACATGTAGCATTCCAGCTGTATTCTACATTATTTTTCAGTAATCCTCTGAGCATTGCTGTGATGATAGTTGTGGTATGAATGGTGAGAGATATGTAACCATTCCAAGGAAGCTCTGAAGCTCTCCTTTGGCCTAAGGTGCAGGCATCTCCTTGATTACACTGACCTTTGATGGATCTGGGTGGGCTCATGCTTGTCATAAACACAGCCAAAGAACTTGACAAAATCCTTTTTGATTTCACACTTCAACTTGTTCAGTACCAGTCCTCATTCCCTGGCCACTCTCATGAATTTGTGTAGTCTTCTGTCATGTTCCTCATCATCCTTAGCATGTATGATGATATCATCTGCGATTCCAATAATTCCTTCACATTGACCAAGGATCTGGTCCATCATTCTCTGGAAGATATCCTGTACAAATGCATGTCTGAATGAAAGACGTACAAAGCAAAACCTCCCTCTGTGTGTGCTGAAGGTAGTCAGTAGAGATGACTCATAGTCATGGACAATACAGTGATAAGATGAAGATCCATAGACTTTTGTGAAACTTGTGCTACCAGCTAGCTTGTGTGTTATCTACTCAAGTGTTGGTATCTGGTAATGATCCCTTCTGATAATTTTGTTCAGGTGTGTTGGGTTGAGGCAAGTTCTGAGGTCACCATCTACCTTCCATGAATAAGTGAGTGATGATACTCAGTCTGTCAGTTCAGTCACTGGAATGATGACTGCCTGCTCCAGCAGCTTGTCATGTTTCTTGTCTACCAGGGGTCAAATGGCTATTGGGCAATTCCTCAGTGTGTGCACAACAGGAACAGCATGTGGTATGTACCTGGGAATTTCCCAATCCCTTCAAAAGCAATCTAGGTATGCTTTTATGAGATCTTCCCAGGAGTTTATGGGTCCAAGTTTCTTCATATCCTGTTGCACTTTCCTCCTTTCTGGACAAGGTTTGATGGATTTTCCATGCTTCCTGAATTGAACTGAGCAGTTGAGGTGAACAATCCTCAAGCTGCAAGAAGGTAATCCTAAGATAGCATGTCATGGTGTATGGTGTGTCAGATTCTAGTGTCTAAGATGCCAAGCTGTGATATGTTGGTTCCATTGTAGGCTCTGAGCCTTGTGTTGCATTTTCTTAGTCCTGTGGGCATTTATTAACCAAGTGGCGAAGAGTTTTCCAAAGGCTCAAAGGGGCATCATGTTTCCTCCTGTACCAGTGTCCACCTTGCATTGAAGACTGGCTCTCTTCTTTGATGCAATGGGCATCTCCACATTTGCAAAGGCTTCTGTCATCACATCAATGGAAATTTCTGTGAAGGTGATCTCCTCTGGGTCCTTGGGTTTCTTCTGGTCAGCTAGTCAGGCTTGTATCAGAGTAAGGGTCTCCTTCAGAAACACCTACTTCATCAGTTTTCTTCCTTCCTCTGGGATGTTGGCGAGGTGGGTGGTGTGGGTTGTGAGGTCTCTTAGTGCCTGGGGCTGTCTTCTTGGACTTCCTGCATTTGACTCTCCAGTGTCCTACCTTATGGAAGTAGTTGCATGTGGAATTCTTAGCTGGTCAATGTTGCTAACCTGGAGCATGGGGCTTAGTACAATTGCCACATTGTTCTTTCCTTGGTATCTTCTGTATAGTGCTCACTGCTTTGATGGCTAGACCCATTGATGACATGTTGTCTGCCATGGCAATGTGCATATGGCATGTAGCCAACATCTCCACTGTAGTTGCTTCCATCTTCATGGTGAGCAGTTTCTTGATCAGTTCTCTGTCAGTGAGAGCACATACCAGCCTGAATTGTATGTGTCATTCCTTCTCCATTCCTTTAATGAGCTCATCTGGAGTTTCACCAACTTTGATCCTGATCTCTTTGAGTTCATAGATCCTGCATCACTGTGATACAGGTGATCCATGCCTGCATGTAGAAATTTCATGAAACCTACAGCACTTTTCTTCTTTTTGTTTTGAATTTCAACAGTTGCACCATTGGGGGTCCATTCCTCATGTTTCTTTTGTCCTACTGGGCTAAAAAGTTGAGCAGATATTCCAAGCATGTGTCATCACTTTCCTTCTCAGGGATTCCTTGAAGCTTATACCAGCTCTCCATCCCTTTCTAGAAGAGCCAGAAGTCTTCATACTGGTCCTGAGAGTTCCAGTTGAATTTGGGTGGTTTCAATGTATCTGTGGAGGAAACCTTGACATTTGTTAATGCCTTGGTGAATGCTTCAGTGAGAGCCTTGTGAGACTCATCCTCCCCCGACTTGGTAAATGAATGTGAAATGTGCTGAACTATTGTGTGTATCTAATGAAGAGATAGGTGGCACTCTTGAACAACACTACAACAGGCCAATGTTTGAAATCCAGGGCTGCTGCTGACCAAACATTCAGCAGGCCATTGTGAAAGGACCACTTATCCAAATGGCTTCAAATTTTGTGAAAACATTCTACATAGAGTCTAGTTTAAATTTTCACCACTCAGAGTGCTGCAAGCATCATGACATGATCATGGTACTCCCTATAGTGTCAGGACTGATACTATAGTGTTCCTATACTAGGCATGAGTCACTGTACCAAGTTTGGGCAAAATCCATCCACCAGTTCATTGAGGTGTAGAGGCAATGAAAATAATAAAATATGAACAGTACTTACAGAGAGACTGGTAAAAATACCATATCTCTATCAAACCTGAATTCCTTTATTCACATCCAGTGAGGATATTCCCTGATCCATGATGAATCCATGTCCAAAAAGCCTCTGGGTTGATCACTTACACTGACTGCCATCATGATACATTATTTAGAACTCAAACACACATTCCCAGGATTGATGGTTAATTCAATGAGTTACATTTTTGACATTTTACATTTTTGTTTGGAATAGACATATGTTTGTTTTGAATATTACAATTGAAAATAACAAAAGTCATAAACAATTTCAGATTTTTTTGTTCTATTTATTTTTGCTTGTATTTCCAAAAACGAAACAAGATAGAACTCTGCCGCAAATTCTGAATTCTATCCTGAATCTACTCCAAATATATCCTGAACCGTACCCCTACTCCAAACTTCCCCTGAACTCTAATCTTAACCCTGCCCAAACCTATATACTCCAAACTCAGCTACTCCAAACTCAGCTCTGAACTCAGCTCTTAAAGAAAGAGAGCTCTTGTTCAAAAAGTAGTACAAAGTCTTGTATGCTGAAGGAATCGCCTGTAACGACAAAACCAAACCTTCAGAGAACGATTTAGTCATTCGTTTTTTTTTTTGTAACCTAAGTTGGTTTTAAAGATTTCTTTGCTGAATCGAGCTTTGCTGTAATTCGTTATTTTCTGCCAAATCCTGGCAGAATCATGCCAGCATTGATGGGGAATTTTAATCAAAATCAAAATTGCCCCGGTGGGTATTGAACCCACAACCTCTAGATCATCAGTCTAATGCTCTACTGACTGTGTTGGGTTGAGCAGCAGATTTCTGAAGTGAGCTTTATTTCATGCACCACCTCACATGTTGGACTTTGATTATTTCTGGAATCAATACAGCATGACTTTACAAAGGCCACGAAGATTCAGGCTGGCAACTGAATGTTGACTTAGCTCAGTTGGCAGAGCATTAGAGCAATGATCTAGAGGTTGTGGGTTCAATTCCCACAGGGGGCAATTTTTTTATTTTGCTCTTCTCCATCAATACTGGCAGGATTCTGCCGGGATTTGGCAGAAAATAACGAATTATAGAAAAACTCGATTAGATCTCTTCATCTTAGATGTGTGTTAAACTCTTAGATTAATGTGGCGGAAGATAGCATATGTTTGTATTATTATGAAAATGGAGAGTTGGCCCCATGTAAAGTTGTTGGGCAATTTATACGAAGACTATTGGTAGTTTGAAGTTTACAATTGAAATCCATCTTCTTTGCAAATTGGCCCATGGATAGGGTGTCTTTCATTGCATTTGATTTTGCGACTGTATAATGGTGTTTAGGACAATCTCAACATGGTCAATTAATGGAATTTTAATCTGAACTCATAATTGCAACAGGTATCTGTTCATAAAAAATCCCAATCGATCTATTATTTCCTGTCTTGAACGAGATAAAAAACTTAAACCAAATTAACCTACTATATAATAACAGAATAATCCATAACTTAAATAAAAAAGTAAAATGCAGACCAATCATCAGGTTACAAATCCTAGACACCCAAAGATCTAGCCAGACATAATCCGTCGTAACATGGCGACGACAATAAAGGAGACGGCACAGCTCCTCCAAGCTCATCCTGTTACCTCCACCTACTCCTGCTGATGCTGACCATCAGCATCATCTTTTATTTATGAGTCACTTTGCCTCAAATTGTTTCTGCAAATAACCCAGCCGATGTATTTTTCTATTAGTCGCTTCCAAATTGAGTGCTTATTCTCCCAGAGGGACCGGATGATTTTCAGACCAATGATTTGCCGACTGTTTTTAATGTGTGCAATTTTACTCAGTGTTTGTGCGTTTTCTCGAGACCATAAGCTCGCAAAAGCTACGTGGTTCCAAGTGACATTAACATTTCGTACTGATTTGAAATTGAACTAACACGAAGTCAACATATCTCCTGGAACGACTTCAATAGCTCGTTTCATGTTTCATGTTATGTCGATTACAGTGTTGCCCCTTCTACCATTGTTTGGAGTGTTATGCATAGTCACCCTGCAGGAAGTTCAATGAATTCTGCCATTTCCGAGGATATCAGTAAATTCTGCCCCAATGTAAGTCAGTGGGAGGGCTATTTTTCATGCTCATTTTTGGTGGAATATCCACAAATATCAAAATCATCTGAAATGTATCCCTTATTTGGCTACCATAGCTTGGATGTCCAATTAGTTACCTTTAATTATATATGGATATTGAAAGATAATATTGACAAGAATCATAGAAATCTTTCAATGTTCAGAACCATGTATTTTTCAGCCAGTTTATGTAGTCAATAAAATCTGCTTAACTGTCCACATCATTATAATTCCCATTGAGACTCAATAAATTCTGACTGGGTAAGTAAGCTGGATCAGTAAATTCTGCTGAATGTGGAAAAACATAGGTAGGCAGAATTTGCAGTCAGAATTTATTGATCCTCTGAGCATTTCTTTGATAACTAGACTATTTATAAATTGAAATTTTGAGCCAATTAGCTCAGATCTACTCACTAATGCATGTTTATGTAGGATTCAATCACTAGTTAATTCTGCACATGTTGAAATATAATTGTTGCCAATATTACCTTTATATATATATTATAATATTATAACCAACTAATTGGACATCAAAGCTACACTGGCTAAATAAGAGATAAATTTCAGAAGACTTGTGGATAATAAGCATGAAAACCAGCCCTCCCATTGATTTACGTTGGGGCAGAATTTACGGATATCCTTGCAAATGTTAGAATTCATTGAACTTCCTGCAAGGTGGTAGTGCACATTTTAATGAATGTAAATAACCAATTTAGGCTGCAGACATGTATGTACAGTATGGAAATAAAGTAATACTGTTTTCCCATTTCGACAGTTTGGCGTAGTATTAATTTCTGCTTCTGTGCTTTTGTCGTAAAACATCGGGAAATGTTACAAAACTGTTTTAATGAAACTGTATTGTCTCATAGCGATGATTATGTAAATTTTTAGGACTCCCATATCTATTATTTACTCGACACGGAACCTGAGCGGAATAACTGCATAGTTTGCGGAGAAGAAATAGAAATGAAGGTTCTGTGGCTAAAAGTCCATCTACAAAAGCAGTACTAATTTTTCACGACAAGCATTTCTGTCAAATCTGTCAGATTTAGTAGTGTATTTCTACCTCTTGCTACTTCAGGTGTTAAGTACCAAGTGTTTGTAATCTTAACTAATCCGTATTTGTTGGCTATAAATTGTGATTATTCAAAAATTGCAATTTGTATCTGTCAGATTTGCTTACCGTGTAAAACACGCTTTTAGATACTTGTTAGGTTTGTATTTGTGAAGGTTCCTTGGCCGGTGTGAGGGAAATTCTGCCTTTTTCGAGGACATCAGAAAATTCTTACACACCGTTACAATAGTAGCCCATGCGAAATTCTATTTTCAATCATAAATGAACAACCAGTCAGTTATCTAAAAATAATACTGTAATATCATATTTCTTATAAGACATCCGAGCTACGTTTACATTTTTCCAGAATGCTTAGGAAAGGCTCTGTTATTCCAAAATTTTCCAACAATAAGTTGGCTTTTACCAGATGTTAAGCAGGAAATCTGAGCCTATCAGAGCCGCTTTCGTGGTGAGTGTACAAATAAACTGGCTAGGTTGTTTCAGGAGAAGGCAGGTAATATATCCTACCAATTCAGAACATGAAATGACAGAGATGCTCTAGAGGAATTCCAATTTTATTTGGTGGTGATTGAACTAAGCTCATGGCATATATGTGCATCATGTAAAGGCACCCTGCCGGAAGTTCAATAAATTCGGCTTTTTTTCGAGGATTTCAGTAAATTCTGACTCCAGTATTTGTGCGGCCATCTTTGATAATTTTTTTATATATATTTTAAAGTGTACAGGAAATACTGAAAAATTGCATCAAACCTTTTGGTATACAATTGCAGATCTTAGTAAGGGTACATAAAATTTAAATTTTTCAGTACTATTTTGATATATGTTTTAAATCAAAAAGTTGAAAAGTCTCCATTTAGCTCGGATCTACAATTTTATACCAAAGAGTTTATTGCAAATGTTTCAGTATTTCCTGTACACTTTAAAATAAATAAAAAATGTTCTCATAGACACCCATACTTAAACTGAAGACAGAATTTACTGAAATCCTCACAAATTGCAGAATTTACTGAAGTTACTGCAGGGCGAAAGGGGCATTTAGCCAATAGCGAAGCACACTGCCCACTTTTTCCATTTTTACTGCCCGCCATCCGAAGGATGGGGGAAGGTAATAGTTTGAGTCCTGTTTGTCAGTTCACAGGGGGGGGTACTCAGGTCC
>JBCAUG010735619.1:0-11743 GCA_038406175.1 Haplosyllis leylae | reverse complement strand
ATAGGTCGGCTACGCAGCGGGCGGTATGCCTCTTGCGTTCACGCAGGAGGACTTTCTTGTTGAATATGGCATTAGCCGAGAAAACATTCGTCCAGAAATATTACCGAGTTCTGTGTTACCAATAAGCAAATAGCTAGCTGCCTGTGTGAAAAACAAAACTGATTTAAGATTATTTAAGCTTTTGTCGCAGAATCTGTCATTGATCATTCACTACGGCTAATGCCTTAACATGATTTCTGGATTATGTCTCTTGCAGCAGCAGTCCCAGGAGGAAGATATAAATGGTGGTCCTATGAGTCCAGGTGGCAGCTGTAATAAAGTCCGCAGAAAACTACCGACTATACCCCCCGGGGTGGAACCCGTTCTCCCGGCCTCCAAACGCAAGGGAAAAGCTCCAGAGCCTCCTGCGTCAACTATGAAGAAGGGACCAGCAGCAGTAGCAGTTAAAAAGGGCAAGGCCCCCGAGCCGCCTCCTAAGCCCTCGCCGAAAAAGAAGCCAGCTCCGCAGCCCCCGGCAGGGGAAAGGCGAGGATCTGCTGGAGTTAAAGATATGGTAGCCAGTTTTGAACAAGCTGCCACGACAGCAGCTGGACTTTCTCCCAAAAGCACCTCTAAAACATCAAAAGTGCCAAGTTCAACTGCTGACCAGCAATCAAAAAGGCTTCCAGCTAAACCTACTGCCACGAGCACTGCCAAGATGAATGGAATAGCCAAGCCTCCCAGGGCTGGACCCATTACCAAAGCTGCTCCACCTCCAACAAAGCCTAAGCCAAAACCTAAACCCAAGCCGAAGCCCGAAGAAACTGTTAATATTCGAGGTATAGAAGTGCCGTTAGCTATAAGGTCTTTAAAACAGAGAGTCAAGGAGGAAATCCAGATAGTAACTGCATCCAGGAGGTTACATCTGGATGAACAAGAAGAGATCCGAAGAATGGAGAGAGAACTGGAGGAACGCGAGCGAGAACGAAGAGCAAAACTGGAGTTAGAACTCCAAGAAGAAGCTAAAATAAAAGCCGAGCTGGAAGCCAGAGAGGATGTGAGAAGACGCGCAGAGGCTGAAGTTCGGTTACGCATCGAACGTGAACAGCTGGAAAAGCAGAAAAGTGACGCCCGGCGAAAGATTACTCCCCCAGCTCAAACCCTCACCTCCAGAATGTCTCCACAGGCATCCCCCAGGAGAGGGCGCCACAAAAGACAAAACTCGGATCCTATCATAGCTAAATTCTCTCCCATCGAGGAACATAATGACATAGAGAGTGACATATTAGCGTCGTTGGACGTAGACATTAGCAGAGCAGCGAGAGAAATTAGCGCTGCGTTAGGAACGCCACGCCCTCTGGGGAGCAGACGATTGGGAACGGTAACGCCCCCTGTTGGCGAATTCGATGACATGTCAAGGCTAGGATTTAAGTCAATATATTACCAATCTCCAATGTCAAAGTCCACAGAGTTTCTTAGTCACACGAACAGACTGGATTACAAACTAACACCTTCAGTATCGGAGACTTACTTACCAATGTCTGGGTTGCTACCGCCTCGCTCAAGGACCCCTACCTCGTACTACTACGATTACGATGACGACAGATTACTTAAAGAAGCTAAGAAACACAAGCTCAGAGTAGAAATCAATAAACGAAAGAAGCAATTGCAAGAAAATGCTCGCTTACACGAGGAAATAAAGAGAATGACCGAAGCTGTGGACTTGTCAAGAGCTGAATTCGAAGTTATCAAAAGCAAGTACGATTCTTACAAAAAAGTGCGAACAAGGGATCGATTAACCCGCTCAACTGAAAATGTAAACATCCCCATGGGCATTATTAGACCAATAGACTACGAACTTCCGCCAGAGCTTGATGAATTTACCAAGCAAGAATATGCCGCATACAGGGAAATGTTGCAACCATCTTCTGCTCAAACGCAACAAAAGTATTTTCCCCAGCCTAGTTATAGTTCGACCGAGTATCTGGCGCATAGGGAGAGACTTCCGCAGGAAGTGGATGTGTATGACGGGGGTTACGGTACCATAGACGGTATGTACGAACAGACGCCTCAAAGGGGCATGGTCCCTTCTACCTCTCTTCCAGCTAGTCAATTCCTAAAACAAACTGAGTTGAGTTACTCCATGCCTTCCGTTCATACTAGAAGGGACCCCCCTCCGTCGTACCATACAATAGGAGGTCATGGTCATCATCATCAACAACACCAAATCCATCCACATCCGCAACACCCTCAAGTCGCTCATCATCATCAACACCATCATCAGCTTCACCATCATGGGAGCGTGCCTTCAACAATGGACCATCGTTTCCCGGTATCCAAGTCAGACATGGACGTGGCGTTGGCGTATGACGCCGGCGCGTACTCGGATTACTCGGTGACCACGGACGCGGAGACGAGTACGCCACAGTCTGACCACACACCAGCCATGCCTCTTCTTGATGACGTCACTAAAAGATCTCGTAGCTTACTCAGGGCCGTTGGTAGCCGACCTCTATCGGATGACTTCGACAAGTACTTCCAGGCAGAAGGTACGAAAATCATCCAAGTACAATTTAAAGCACTTTCACACTTCATTCTATTCATCGAAGGAGAACTTTAATTTTGATAATTTGGCCCTACATCCATGAATAGAACAAAGTGTGAGTGCTTTAAAAAAGAACTGGTCCTGGGTCTTTAACTATAACTATAATATAGGCTGATATAAATCTAGGTGAGATCAAAGAAAACCGTTTATTGTACGGAGTTAGTTGAATGATAAAATACAATGTCGTAAAAGTCTGAACAGGTTGGCTAGTTGCTATGATGCAACATCATTATGACATCATGATGATGACATTTTGTGGAAACAAATTCCACCAATGACTGCAGCCTAAAGTAGGCCCATCTATTATAAAAGTGCCAGAGATTCCCCTCCACCCTGTTTCAAAACCTTGTAGGTACCCCAAATTAATTACTAAGCTGACTCTAAAACAAGCCATCAATAATATAACTGTCATTCTTTTTTCGTTACAAATGTGAAAAACATAACAAATTAGAATTTTGATATGTCTGGAGTTTATTTTGAATGTCACGGTGGATTATTACTGCGTTCTATAATTTTCACGACCTTTACAAAAAAAATCTCTCTAAAAACAGTCTGTTTTGAAAATGTCACACGGTTCGTATGAATCGCTTAAAAGTCAAAAGGTGCAGCAGACAAAGTTGCTATAATTCCGAGTGCAACATGATATATTTTGCGTGAGTAGCTGTTTCAAATTGAAAATTTTAAACCACACATGACATTTTATAAAACCAATGATAAATGCCTGATATTTCCATTTCTGTATTACGAATAAAGACGACGTAGGGGTAAAACTGCTCAATATCCCACTGTATGCAATGTATATGAAGGCGATGTATTTTTTTAAACGAAAGATCAAACCACACAGAATAGGTACAAATTACAAGACCGATATGTCAAAAGTCTTATCTAAATCCAATCGAGTTTTCCCTAAATGTTTTTCACGAAATTCAGTCACAAAAATATTACAATTTAAAAAAAAGGAATTGCTGTATTTGAACCCGCTATCTCTTGTGTAAGAAACCAGCACTCTACCTCCGTGACAGGAAGGCACAGGTAACAGAGAGAATCTTTAAACTAACCCGATTTTATGCTTCAGTGATTTTTTAGATTCCCTGAATTTGCTGAATTTCTGATCCCTTTAGGGAAAACTTTGTCACGGGGTCATAAAGACAAGACACAGTGATGGGTTACGTGAATGCTGGTTTATTGGCAGGGCTACAAGTTGTACATTGTCCGGGAGGTATTACTGAAGTGTCCGCTGTCCGCTAGGGCCTATTATGTATTCGAGTTTTTCACAATAAGATCAAATTTCACATTTTAAGACAGAATTTACATCAAACATGCTTTAATGATTTTTCAAATGTGAAATGGTGCATGAAACAAACTTCAGTTAAAAGGTCTGCCAAGTAGCACATGCCTCTGTGGCCCATTTGGATAAGTGTTCAACCTTAGATGCAATGATGATCAGTGTTGCGAGTTCAAATCCCACTGGAGGCAACTGTTTAAATTTTTTGAACTTCTTCATACAAATTTCGGCTTAAAATGCAAATGTGATCTTATCATCAAAAAATTAGACTGGGTCGCGTTTAAATAGAAACAAAACCTACTTGTGAAAATACGCAAAACAAGAAAGTCCCCCTGCGTGAACGCAAGAAGCATTTAAGCTTGACTCTCAAAATGCTTAATTGTCTTTTCAATTTCAAAAACTCCCAGATTATGAGTCTTTGATTTGAACAAGAGTCTGTATATACTGTCCACAGATAATAATCTAAACATTTTATACACAGTAAGGTTATAAAAGTAATCTTTATCCGGTGCGACTATCAGGTACGTTTCAACCAGAGCTGGCATCGTTTTCTCACTGGTAAAGCCTGCAAGTGAACATAGTTTATCATGTACAACTCGTTACAAAAATAAGCTAAAAGCCACAACATAAAACAAGAAAGTCCTGCGTGATCGCCAGAGGCGTACCAACCGCCGTCCTGGCCACGGGGTACCCCTGTCCTGGTTGGGTACCCCTGTCCTGGTCACGAGGTACCCGTGTCGTGTCTTGGGGATACCCCTTTCCTGGCTGGAGGGCACTCCTGTCCTGGCCAGGGAGGTACCCCTGTCCCGGTTTTTTTTGGGGGGGCACCTCTGTCCTGGCCAGATGGGTACCCCAGTCTTGGCTGGAGGGTACCCTGTCCTGACTGGATACCCTCCAGCTAAAGGCCTGACTCAGGTACCCCCCTGGCTACTGGTCTGACTCAGGTACCCCCCTCCTGGCCAGGACAGCGGACAGGACAGGCCTGATTGGGGCATACACCCAGAAAGGACCTGGGACCAGAGAACAGAGAATGGACATGGAATCGTTTCCGTGTTATTGCTTTACCCATTAGCTTCACAGCAAATGGAACAAATTTGTTTATCCATCAAGCAAAATACACAAAATATCCCAAATTATATTGTGTGAAACGAATTTGTACAAGAGGCACAGAATCACTGCATTGTAAGGTCACCTGCCTTCCACGGAAAAAATTGAAGAATTGAAAGCCTTCAGTATCTTAAGACTCATCCCATTGACCATGAAGAATACATTTTGCTCTTTGATTTTCAGCCTACTTGCTTGGATGGACAAGTTATAATTTTTGAAAAAAAAAACAGAATTTGATAGTATACAAAATTAATGTTATTGCAGATGCAATTTGGGTAAGTTGATTTTTACCTGGACAAGCTAAATATCGGATTAGTCATCAGGACGAGGAAGTTCTATGATGTATTCATTCTAGTTTTTCCAAAATGACGCGATTTTCGTCTAATTAGACGAATTAGGTGAAACCACTGGGGCATGAATTGGGGCCTATTTAAAAGCTACCCACAACCACAGATTTGTCTGTGGGGTAATGGTTAAAGCAGTTAGTAAATTGATCAGTAAGTCTGGTGTTCGAATCCGACTTTTTCAAAATTATTTTTGTCAAATTCATCTAATTGGGTAAAACAATTTTGAAAAAACTCGATTCAGTTTTAAGATATTTCTGTTTTCAGGCCTTATGTCTTTCACGTCAAATTGTATACAGTGTAAAGTGATCATGCGAAACCGGTTTCATTCTAGGAGACTTTGATTGGCGTCAGCACGATTACGGCATATTTAAATCTGCATAACATCCACAGTTATGATGGTGTCATTCAATCAGTTCCTCGTGAAAAGAGTTCATCACAAATTAAATGATACCTGATAAAAATCATACCTAATAAATATTCAAAGTTCAAAGACGTTTTGTTCTCCTGAAACTTGTACGTTTTGCAGAAATCTTCTGCTTGTGACTTGAAAGCAATCTTAGATATTTCGTCTCTCACCTTCAAAGGAATTTTAAAAACTTTTTTGTAAAGAAACTACATACTTTTCTGAGCCAAAGCATGCGCATTCTGAAGCACCTTTTCCGTACTTCTTTCTTTATAAATTGCAAACATGGTTTGGTATGGAAAAGTGTTATTCAGAACACGATTTTAAAATTCATGTCACCGTAAACAATTTATTTTTTCGAATTTTTATATTCAGTTAAATGTATGTCTTTGTGTTGGAATAAATAACAGGATATGTTAAGAGAAAGGGAGATAAACTTCATACTTTGAATGATTTTCTCACAATGATCCTGCATGCGATCCCTTCATTGAGAGGCCACTGAATGTCCTTTCTGACATCAAATGCTTTTCCCGCACAGCTACCGTATGTTATGTCTCTCGTCACGCCCCTGTGCTTCTTTGACCAGTGATCCTTTTCTTTCGACATTGACAACACGTTTTCCCTCATTGAGAGTTTCGCCGTGAGCTTAACATCACCTGTGATAACATTAAACACAGGCTTGAATATTACGACAATAGAAATTTACAGCTGTACATAAAATCAACAAGTTTTAACTGATAGTCACGTACTTGTGCTCCTTCGTTGCATTTTCCTGATGAATTTTTGCTTATTCATACTGTTTTGTAAGTATTGCTCGACCATGGAGCATCTGTACTTTTGTCCATCACCAAACCGTCCAATATTAAGTGTGTATGCTATAAAACCTACCAAATAGGATGAGTCAATTATTTTAGCAGCCATCCGATCAAGCTATCAATCGTGCCGACTCAGGATCGACATCACGAATGTTGATGTTTGCCTAATATTGTTACCAAGGACAGACTCGGACATATAATTTAGTTGCTGAGAGCTTTCTCAGACAGAAGCACACATAAAATTTTGTTGCCAAGAGCTTTCTTGGTCTTAAGTAACAAGAGTTTATAATAAATAATAATAAATTATGCAAATGTTGCCTGTGTACTGGCCACAAAAATTTGTTGCCTAAGATACACTCAGCCATAAAATTTTGTGCTTGGTGCTTTGTAGACAACAAGCTTCTTGTTGCCTAGTGCTTTCATGGCAACAGGTAAATATATTTTGTTGCCTAGAAAGCACTGGGAAACAAAATTTTATTGCTGAGACTGACCTTGGTAAGAAGTGTACTTGCTGCCACAAAAAGCTCTCGGCAACAAAGCTTTATGTCCGAGTTTGTCCTCGGTAACAATATCAGGTTAACATCAACAGTACGGAAACATCAACATTGTTGTTGACGACACACTGCCAATCGAGGTTTACATAAAGTAACCAAAAATGGCAATAATGACAATATCTGCATCACAGGCTGTACTATGTGAAAACAAGAAAAAAAATGTGACCCCCCGCCTGTGAGGATTGAGCCTGGGACCTCAGCCATTTGGATCTAATGCTCTCCTCTCTCACGCTATTGAGGCATGTGTTGCTTGGGTGATCTGTAAGATCTTCATATGGTCATGCTCTCTCCATTGGTGCTAACTAAATGATCTAAATCCAAGATTCAAATGGTGCATGAACAAGAGACAATTTAAGGATATCCCAAGTAGCACATACCAGAGAGGAGAGCACAGACCTGAATGGCTGAGGTCCAAGGTTCAATGCTCACTGGGGTCACATTTTAGTTTTTCTTGTTTTCACGTGGTAAAGCCGGCGATGCCAAAATTACCATCATTGCCAATTTTCTCTGTTTGTGAAAACCCCGAATCAATCAACTCACCCGTGCAAAGACAAACTACTCCTGCAGCTAAATGAGTGAACTCATCTGCAAACGTTCCATACGTTACCAATAAAACAATTCCAGCCGGGACGAAACTCCAGAACAGAACGTTGTAGAAAACTGACATAAGCAATTCATGTCCTTCTCTCTTTTGGATCTCTTGTATTTCTGACAAAATAAATTGTTTTAATATCTCCACGTTGGTGAACGATGTTGACTCAGTCTTGTCTCAAAAAGCCTTGTTCAATTAATGTGTTTTGTATACTTTTTGTATGTGTGTAAATTGATACTGCCTTTAATAATAGGTATCTAAGATATACTGGCGGTTTATCTTTTTCCTCAGAAGCACTATACACACAACTCTTAGTAAAACTACATTACATCAGTAGTAGAAATACCAAATACCAAATATACCAATAGAAAATAGAATAGAAATACCAAAAAGAAGAAAGCAATTGATTCCTCATTTTCCCCATAACATTAAGTGACCTGTACAGTAAGTAGTGAAGTTTTTTACTCATTAGATATTGACCCTGACCCAATGAACTTGATACCGTAACTGTACTTACATTCTGTACAAATTCTTGTTCAAATGAAGATTTTAACTCAAGTGATTCAAAAGTTATTACCCAAGCAAACACACGTACGCAAGTGAACACACATTGACAAACAGACATAACTGAAAATATTACACAACCGCACATACAACTGGTTATGATTTGAAAAAAAAGTATTACCTTCATCTATTTGGTTTTCTCTGAAAACTGTTCCCTGTAGTTGATTCATATTTACTGCTTTCAATTCTGTCATTTCTAAATAGTCAATGCATCATTCCTAAATAATCAAAGAAATTTTGAGATTTGTGTTGCACAGTTGCATCCAATTTTCATTAGAACCACATTTGCGTGTTACTGTGGAAGTAATACATCACTCAACACCTTAACGGTTATTTATTTTCGAACTGGCAATTCTTTGCTCTCATGATGTACCTCTATTAGTCAGTTTAGGTTTGCATCAACGATGTAATTGTTGGTTATTAACGTAGCACGAGGTGTCATGACCTAGAAATCTAACAACCCTATCGTGTCTTATTTGTGCCTTAGACAAGTTCTATTGAAGGTCTATGGTGAATGAAATGTTATGCTTAACTTTAATGCTATTGTGTGACACCTCCCAAGTGGAATTAATTATATTCTGACCTGAATGGCAGCAAAGTGTTCAAAGTGAGACACTCCGAGAAGGATGGATGGGTATTTCAAATATATGTGACACACTACATGTACCACTGATTTTTTTTCTCTCAAGATATTCTTGCAAACTGTTTTAGTTAGAAATCCACAGATATTGCCAAGACAGTGCTTAATATTATGTTAAAGTTCGCGACAGTAGCGGATCCAGCACTACATAAAAGGGCAAGAATAGTTCTAAGAAAGGCTGCACAATTTTGGACAAAAATAATTAAAAATAGACATTTTTTACACCAAAATATTGAAACATAAAAGTATTCTCAGCTAGACAATGGAGCGTTCATTATAAAAAGTCGTCATTGGCGCAGCCAGGGGCAGAGGAGCGACCTGTTGGGGACATAGTTTTCGAAAAACCAAATCACGAATACCTCTTCCACCAAATATTCGCGGAAAAGAATTAGTTTAAGGGAGTTTTCCAAATTTAGACCAAAATATTATTCCAGTTAGAAAAAGTAGTACAGATTTGCTCTTGATTTGAAAAAATTTCGTCGTGTGTATGATTAATTAAATAGAGTTTTTCATAAACGCTCTCCAATACAGGAATGGCAACATTGCCAACTCTGTTTTAGCTGTGCCATTAAAAATCAGCTTGTCCAAGAAAGTGTGTCACCTTGAAATATAATCATCATGTACTTCTTGATTTCTTATTTTGCATTTATTAACATAAGTTTGTGTAAATAAAACAGAAAACTCCAAACATATGGGAATACAAAGTTGGCAATAATGCCAACATTGCCAACTTTGTGTTATTGTGAAAAACTCGAATAATAGAAATTTGTGTCCTTGAGTTTACTCCCCTGATTCACAAATAAGTAAACAAACTCTTTTCGATGTGGTAAAACGTCTCATTCCGTTGTTTACAAGTGTGTTCCAGTACAATACACTCTTTCTGTACTTATATGACATTGCAAAATTAATATCCAACAAGTCATTAAAAGGGTCAGGCACTAAAGTTCTCGGTTAGTTGTTCGTCATACTTTAAAACAAAGCAAGACGGTCTCTCTGAGCTGTAGACGTCTACGCGAAATCGACAAGAAAGTTGACGACTATTAGTGTGGCTCTCTGTTGAAAATTAACTGTATTCCTCAGAATACTCCCTTGCTTTTAATATTTTGAAACTGCAATGGCTTTGAATTTTAAATACGCGCTTCTTATGTTTGCCACTGTACAATGTCTCAGAGCAAAAGGTAAGATAATATCCGTGGTAAAATGCCAATTTAAAAGATCTAATTTTATATAGAAAATTTTTTTTCAGACTGCTGTTACACAAAAAGACGTGCATAATTGTAGCTTTTTTTAAATATTTCCCTCACACAGAAAATGTGTCCTCCAGACAAAAACGGCAGATACCATTTGGTTCTCCCTTTGGAGTTGTTAATTTCATTGGTGAAAGGGGTGTATTCCCTGTAGAAATGCCCCGAAGTTTTCAACAAACACCTGCAATGGTTTGTCCTCAGACAACCCGAGATGAATTGGGACCTTTCTACAAACCTGGATCTCCTCCACGAAATGTTCTCTGCAGTGCCCAAGACAGACAAGCACAAGGGCTGACTGTATCCGGAACCGTTTTCACGCAATGTGGAACTATGCCTTTGGCCGGAGCCAAGGTGAGTACCTTTATTTTTGTCCGTTTTCCTATGGCATGAAGACTATTTAATTGCTAGTTGCAGTTCAACCCCGACACTACTAGCTATTTCTATCGATTGCAGATCGTGCCTCTGCCGGGTAAACAAATAGGCTGGGCCCAAATAAAAATGCTTTATTCCAGACACACCTTTCTTTGTATGACCATATGGTCATATGAGGGGACCTAATAAAAGATGACGCTCATTTGTTTACATGTAACCATGCTTACACGACCTCACTTTTTCTAGTAATGAATAGCGATGTGATCTGAGGTTTGCTTGAAAATTCTTTTAGGCCTTATTAGGTGTATTGGACAAAAAGGTAGGGTTTAAACCTGTGAGTTCCTACTCAACATACTGACTGCGTTAACCATCACTGGCCAGGCGCATTTGTGGGGCTTTAAATAGCTCCTAGTTCAGCGTTTCATCTATCTTTTAGATAAAGATACCTTCGTTAAAAAAAAACTAGAATAATTGTGTTTAATTCAGTGCAATGTGTACAAATCTAGCTTGCTATTTCCCAACTGTATTAGAACAATTTCAAGACCACCACCAAAAGTGTGTTTGTTTCAACAAGTTTGCACCGTTTTGACAATCCAAGATTGAACTGTGGCAAGCAAACCTGAACGGCCAATACGTGGACAGTTGTCGTGGCTATGTGGTCACAGACCAGATGGGTAACTATCAGTTCAACACTGCTGTACCCGGGCTCTACCCAGGACGTCCCAGACACATTCACTTTCTGATCACTGGGCAAAGATCTACAGTGAGTATGACAAAGTTAATCATTTAACATTGAAATAGACTGAAGTTTCCAATCATGATATAAAAAGAAATTAAACCAAATCAACCCATTTCTGATGACACAAAAAGTTCAGGTTGTCTGTTGTCAAGTGCGAACGGCCCCTAACCTTTCACCTTATCGTGAAATTGGTGATGTTAACTTTAAGGGTCCGTTCGCACCTGACGGTGACGTCGCATATTTTTGTCATCAGGAATAAGTGCTACATCCATTTCTGACGACAAAAAGAAATAGGTTGCATGGTTACCAATTAGGCCATTTGCACTTGATGACAATAATATAATGTCATTATCACCTCGTGCGAACGAGCCCTAAATGTCGTTGTGTGAAACAGCACAAAAATCTAAGCACCAACTACTTTTCTCCCATTAACGTCTCTGTTCTGTACATTATAGATACATTTCAGTTCATATTTTTACCGACCGCGGACGTAG
>JBCAUG010735608.1:0-11744 GCA_038406175.1 Haplosyllis leylae | reverse complement strand
CCCATTCTGCCCGTCAGACAGCCTGTCACTAGTAACACAATGTAAACTTGACGGTGACGGGAACGGGGTCGGTGACGGTGTCGTTACGTGTAAACAGCCCCTAACTATAACATTACACTGAAGTATTTTCTTTGTAAAGTCTCCTGCACAAATCTATACATCTACCTCCGCTCTTCTAGGAACGCAGAGAAGGAAGGAAGAAAGAAACAGATGAATACTGTGTTAAAATGCTCACTGTATGATGATGCTTTTCAATCGTTAATAATTTTTGTTGCGCAAAAAATGAAATACTATCTCCAGCAGGAGCTTATGATCTGAGGTTATTGCGGTGGAGTAGTATTTTGAAATATTTTAAATGTTGTTCGTAGTTGGTAAAAAAAAGTCTTGTGAAAATATTGTTTTCTTGCAATTTTTCCAGCTTAATTTTACAGTCAAATTGTACGACGTTAATTGATTTGAGAGGTTGGAAACCGTTGCTAGGAAGGGTTGTTTTATTTGAAATGACGTAGTTATTTCTATTCATAAAATAAAATTTGTGGCACTGTAACACAAGAGGAGATACCAAGACCTGAATGTCTAGGAACATATTGATTTTCAGAAAATTATTAAGACTTTTGAAGCTTTGTTGTCAGCATATTGATATTTTGTTGTGTATTGATAAAAAAATATTTATTTGGCAAGGTGCATCTGATATGCATCTATGTTGTGGTGCATGGGCATGTGTTTTCCCTCCAATGCAATTCGAAAGCCATTGATCAGTCATCAGAAATGCAGTAAATTTTGTTAATAAATTCTCCCCAGTGTAGAGAAGGTGTCTTGATGGCACTTACTTTTATCTAGGAATGCTGTTTCTGTCATGTTTGAGTAATTATGACTTACATTTAAAAAGATGAAGCCCAGGCAGATCATCAATATCAGAACTTCCAAATCAATACCAAAATGGTTTGCAGATGGATTTTCTGTAGAGCTAGGTTTGCCATAGCAACAAAAAAGTGATTGAGGCAAGAGTTGATTGAAAGGAAAGCCCCCTTTTCAGAATGATATTGGGACACATGTGTAAGTCAGCTTTGTAAGAGGGGTGGTCCATATTTTGTCAGTATGCCCCACCGCATACAAGTTTGACCCAAGATCATCCTGTGGCTTTTCATGGCCCTTGAAAACCTCACAGATTCAATAATATCATAGTGAAGACTTCTTGTGAGGAAGTTATTATCAGTCAGGCACAGAAGTAAACTAGGTGAACATGGCTGTGAATGGCTATGAATCTGACTCTTCTTCCACAGAGAAAGTTTTTCATGCTCCATCAGTTCAATATGGCAATTATGAAGGTACTATTTACATTGAGCAGAAAGGCTCATGGATGTCTTCAGACAGGAGTCCTGGGGCTCAGGCTGCTTTCATCCAAGAGTAGTTACTGTCATGGAGAGAGTTGTCCCCTTGGCATGTAATTGTACAATTTAATAAATTGTCTGTCCAGGATGACATGTGGCCATTTACATTGATCCTTCAAGTGCATGGGAGATAGTGAGTTTGAAGGGTAAGGAAAGAATCTTTTCCAGTAATCAATTTCTTTTGATGTGAGATTTATTCAGTGCTTAGCTGTGGAAATTCCAAAGAATGTTCTAAATTTACTAGGGATTCCTACAGGGAAGACACACACAGTTCAAGTGAAGAAGTAAGAATTACTTTCAGTGTAAAGTGAGAAAGTTACAGGAAAGTATTGTTGTTTGTAACTTTGTCCTTCCCTTGGGGTGCTAGTAGTATTTCCAGGAGAGAACCTTGTATGGATTCATTTCTCACATCTGCCTCACCCTGCACCTCTTTGTCAGACACCTTCAGACTTAATTTTCTGGATAAAGCACATTCTTTGTAAACCAGGAGGCTCTCAGGGATCTCTTCCTACCACTCAATAGAAAACATCCAAAGATTGTCTCAGCATGCATCTGAGTTCAAAGGGGATAAGAAAGCCCTGCCTCTATGCCTTTGTCTTTCTCAACTTTCAATTGACCTTTTCTTTTCTTTCAGTATCGTCTTCTTTATTTTATTTTGTCTCTTGGGTGTGTTTTTAAATTCCTGAAATAGCTAAGTTGTAATAAAAAGGGGCTTTAATGTTACAAAGAGCTAATTGACACAGTTTCTAATTTTATCAGAACATGTCTCTCTTTGTAATTTACCATAATTTGATATTTTGTTGGGAAATTATGGAAATGAATGAGGATAATTATTCCACTTACCAATCCATGTTTAGTGCTAATTAGCATTCAAATTGATTACCACTTTGATTTCATCTGAGACTCAGTCTGAATAAAATTATGGAATTATTAGGACAAGGAAATCTGTCCTTGAGCTGTGTTCTCACCGAGAGAAAGCATCAGCGTCAGCATAAGAGTTGACGCTTGCATTCTTTAAAAAAAATTGCGGACATGGGTCTTTTTTGTGGGGACACTGATACCCCTGTTTTGGGAACTCTAGTGACGTCTTTGAATTTGGAAGCCAGACGGATCCCTTGCTTGCAATCTTCGTGGACTTCATGGGTTCCTCAGATTCACCTCTCTTGCGACACCTGCTGACCTCTTCGTGACAGCCAAGCCTTTTTGATCCACGCACCTGCGTATGTACAAGCATTTGTGGGGGATCTAGTGTGCAGCACAGAGTTTTTCGATCAGTCTAGAACCCATTTGATTTTGACACTTGTATCGACGCTAGCGTTCATGCTGACACTGACGCTCACTGTGAATCCTGCATTCTTTCCAAGCGTCAACACTAACGACAATGATGACACTTGGTGTGAATAACCTTTGAGTGTTTCCTTCATTTCAATTTGTTGTATTCTTATATCCGGCATAAATATGCACCATTAGAGTTGTTGTATTTTGGATTGTGATTTGTAAATAGAGGATAAAGAAATTATTCCACACCGCAGCTTCTGCGAGCTCTGAACAGGAAATTAATACTGATTTTGTAAAGAATGAAAAGCCACTCCAACATGTTCTTCAATCAGCAAAATTGTAAAAATGTGTGAAGCCGCCTTGAGGCAGTTTCTTCATCACAAGAGGCAAAATAGTGTAAAAAGGGGGAAACAATTTGCTTGAACATAGCAAGCACAATAAAAGCTGTTTGTCTTTGTTTGGTAACAAATATTTGAAAACCATGTTGATTGTTGGAGGTAGACGTTTGGCTGGAGAACAGACAGATATAACTGAGTAAATAGCCAGGAGTTATGATAAAACAAGTAATTTCAGAAACATTTTAAACCTTGTTCACACGCAACGTCTTCGTTTGCGTCAACGTCAATATCAACATCAACTTCCAACATTGTCTTAATGGTGATGCAAACGCAGAAAATGGGTTTGAAGCCATTCTCTGCATTTTCGTTTAGTCACCATTGACTCAATGCACAAACGCAGAGACAAACGCAAACGCAGATGCAAATGCAGACAGAAACGCAAACGCAGACAGAAACGCAGACGTTGACGTTGACGCCAAGGGTGAACAACAGCTTTACTCACAGGTGCAGTTGTTTGGTTTGTTACATCATACAGAACAAGGCTTAGAGATTCCTTTGGCTTGTTTTGGGAGCCATGACAACAACAATAGTTCCGTTGCAACGAAGAATTTCTTTTGCTGCTGGTACTCTTTGAAGCGGAACCCGGTATAGTTCACTAGCTGTGGGTTTGCCTGAAGGTGTCCACGTACTTTCAGTACACCTTTAGCATAGGCCCCATCCATGTGCCTGCTAATGTTCACCTCTGTGCCTACAGGCTGTGTGCGCGTATTCTAGAATTTTTCATTCTGTCCAGTGGTTTGATACGTGACGTAACGTTGACGCTGAACGCACACTGTGAACGAGGCTTTTAAATTGTGATTCAAGTACTCAACACGAAAATGGGTGAGTTCTCTACCTGGTTCTATTGAACGAAAAAAAACCATCATTATCATTTGCAAGTCAGAAATCTGTTGTTTATAGCCGAATTCTTATGTGGCGACATCCATTTTACACATCATTGCCCCCATGTCACTACAATCTGGTTGGTCGTTGGCGTAACAGTCTTGCGTCCACCGAATTTGTTAAAAAGATCTGGGGACACAATAAAACATTAAAAATATCACATTCGAGATGCCAGGGAGGATGATCCCATTAAATTAACACATAAATTACCGTAACACTTAACGGGATTATCCGTGTAATGCGCTGAGCGATATTATGGTAATATGTATTAACAATAATGGTTCTGTATGGAGAACAACTACCTTAAATGGTTATTTATCACCCAGAGTAAATTACCATTCGTGTGCAGCATGGAGATAGCGCAACATTCTGGCATCTAAAAACTGAGCTGGCTCTAGAACCTGGAATAAGGGTCGTTCGCACTGAGTGATATAAGTAAAATATATCTGCACATAGTAAAGCAGCTGTAGCACTGGAAGGTGACTCTGAGGTTCGTGAAGTCACAAAAAAATCTTTGAGCTGGATCTACAATCTTGAATAAGGGTCGTTCACACTGAGTGAGATTACACGTAAAATGATACATCCGTGCACTTAAGCAGCTGTAGCACTGGAAGGTGACTCTGAGAATCGGTTCTTTTAAAACAAGCATAAGTAGGCATGCAGGCTGTAGTGGCGACCAGCAGTCTGACCATAGTCAAGACGTTAAGCAGATATAACACTCACAGGTGTTTCTGAGGATCGTGAAGGCACCAACAAGTATTACTAAGCATGAAGACAAGTAGGTCTGACAGTATATAGAGTATTAAACAGGTGTAGCACCTAGCACCTAACCATGGATCAAGTCATACTTTAACCCGCAAATAGGGAATCTGAGATAATGACTCGTTTCTTACTTTTGTAAAGTAAGGATGAGATAGATGCAAAAGACCTTAACAGAAGAAATTTAACAGAAGATGTTTTTAGGAAAGACCTCAGATCTGACACTGGATGAGGCGTGTTGTAACCATGACTACACGATATACAACAATCGATGATCATTGTGGCAATGAAAGGTGAAAAAAATATCACAAGTTGTAATAAAACGTGATAAAATTATATCAGCACGAAAAATGATTGATCAAGGTCAATGAAAAAATAGGCAGAGCAGGTGTATCACCCTGAGAGGAGTCTGAGGATCATCGCAATTAAACCAGTGATCAAGCAGATGTATCACTCAGAGGGGATTCTGAGGATCAACGAGTGATGAAACAGGCAACAAATGACCCACCCCAGGTTTAAAACGCAAGCAGGCAGCAATCAAAACAAGAATATCAGCAGCTAGCCTTTAAAACATTGTAATATGAAATTTTTGATACTTTCCAATGGTTAGGGTTAGAGTTAAATGACTTCATAAAAATTATAATAGAATAGAATTATACTTCCATTCATTTTAAAGTTTCGGTGCATTACAACAAAATAGCAAGAATTTCCTGAAGTTCGAAAACTAAGTCCAAACTAAGACCGCGACCTAATGGAGTGTTATGTATTGCATTCCTCACCATTGATTTTTCATTACTTCCTCCAGCTCTCATTGAGGTGTGTTATTTGTATAGATCTGTTAGTTGATGTGTTATTGTAACGAACGACAAAAAACCAATTCAGTCTGGTGATGAATGGAGGTAATGCTGTCAAATTGTGCGGCATTTCCTTGGGTAATTATTCATAGTTTGCTTGCTGCTCAAATTGACAACAATTGTGCTAAATTTAGCTTGTTCAATACAATGCACCCTGAACCTTTAGTTATGTTGATGCAAGGCCTTAATGTAATCATGTCAGGGTTTCTACGGCACAGTGAAAACAGGGAATGTGGGTGTTCATTTTGTCCAGACAGGGAAAACACCGGGAATTTTCCTCCCAACACAGGGAACATTTTAAAAATTAAAGGATATATATCAGGGTTGTAGTGGGTTGTTTGCAGCAGGTTCCATTGCATTTGTGATTGTACTTCGGAAGATAACATGAGTGGTTATCTCTGTAGGTATTGTAAGTGGAATTAATGTTATAATTTGAGGCCACAAAAATACAGGGAAAAAGTTGAGAATACAAGGAAATCACAGAAATCAGAGTGTAACCACCCTGTTTTGTAGATAACTTTGACTTTAAGTGCAACTTTTTAAGGCTAAATTTTTGAAGAAATGTTAAAGAAAGGCCAGGCAAATGCAGAGAATGGGTTCAGACCCATTCTTTTCGCTTGCGTTGCGTCACCATTGACTCAATACGAAACCTGACGCAAACCTTGACGTTGACGCTAAGTTAGTAAGTGTGAAAAGACCTGTAGTGAACAGACTGCCTGCCAATGGTACTTTAACGTGTAGCATGGATCCAAAGTCTCACACGCCAAATAGTCACTCAGCCATCCTGTCTGTCTCCACAGTAGATTAAGCAGATCATCTGACAGATGTTCCAGATATGATTACATTTTGAGGACCAATGAAGCACCCAGATCATCTGGCAGATGTTCCAGATATGGTTACCCACTGAGGACCAATGAAGCACCCAGATCATCTGGCAGATGTTTCTGATATGATTACATTTCGAGGACCAATGAAGCACCCAGATCATCTGGCAGATGGTCCAGATATGGTTACCCACTGAAGAGCAATGAAGCACCCAGATGAATCGAACCCATCTGATCACGCACTCAGTCACGGAGGTCAGAAGCAGATGTCACTGATGGTATCTGCGGGTTCCACTCAATTAAGTTCCACTGGAATTCCAGATCAGTGCTCTGGGGAATCTATCATGCTATCATAATGAATGTGTCCTGAATGATGGAGGAATCTCTCCCGCAGTTGGCTTTCATCTCTCCAGATTGTGGTCTCTTTGCTTGACTCCTTTATCCATAATTGGTTCTGTGTAGTCAGTCAGCCTGCGGTTGAAAATTTCGCGTTAAGATACGTTCACACGTAACGTTTGGTTTTTGTCAATGTCAACGTTCGTATGTATGGCAACACAATTCGAATGCAGAAAATGCGTCACAATTCACACATGTTGCACTGTAACATAAATGCTGAGAAGGGACCTGAAGCCATTTTCAACGTAAATTTGCCTCTACGTCACCATTGACACAATTAAACTTTAACGTTGACGGAAACGGAAACACGCCAGTTTATCTAGGAGCGAGTCTGGACACTGGGTCCCCCCCCGACACTGGAACACCTGGAAATGGGATTACTTTTCCTAATTAGGGAAAAGTCCATAAAAGTCAGGAAAACGTCAGAGAAGTCTAGGATCGGTACTGGAAGAAAAGTCAACAAAAAACAAGGAAGTCCTGAACGCAAGAAGCATACTGCCCTTTGTGTACCTGACTGGGTACCCCCCCCCCCCAGCTGTGGGACTGAGTAACCCCCCTGCAGCTGTGGTACTGAGTATCACCCCCATGGCTGTAGGACGGAGTACACCCCCCCTCTCCCACCCCCTTTGAACAAACAGACGCCTGTGAAAACAGTACCTTCCCCATTCCTTCGGAATGTGGGCGGTAATTAAGTGAGAGGAGAGGTTTGAAGTTTCAGTCTTGAAGAAATCTTGTGAAATGGATTGAAACAGTGTGCATCATTCTCAATTCTCCCTTCTAGTCAATAATTTATTTCAAAGGATTTTTAGGACCTGATTTTTACTGGCTTGAATTACTCGGGTGAAAATGGAAACGTTCTGGAAAATTTTATTCGAGGAAAAAATCCCTGTGTGGTCCATTTGTGGTTAAAACAGAATCAATGTTATGTTTACTATTTCTGACACTTAAACAAATCATTATTAAACTGCCTTAGAGGACTCCACACTGAAAACAATCTTTTGTCCCTTTTTCGGCAAAGGAAAAGCTTTATTCTGTGCAAGGTTTTAAATTCGTAATTTTCTTTCAAGAATCTACAGAGTTTTTAGAATACTTGTGCAAAAAAGAGTATTATGTGATTTTTACTACAGCTGACTCTAAAACAAATCATTACTCAACTGCCTTAGTACTGAGGGCAAGCACTCTGGCGGACTCCACACTGAAAACAATCAATCCCAATGTCAAAAGAATGAGCAGTTTTCCTGTCCCAAATTAACACATGTTTTCAATTGAACAGTCTGCGTTTGTCGTTTATCACTGTTTGCTTGGACGTGGATTTTATTTTTGGTACGGCAGTGGTGTCGAAGACAGGTGCATTTTTGACATCCGGGAGAAATGTGTAGTGTTGTACACTAAGACAGTGGTGTAGCTAAGTTTCCAACACTTTGATCGTAATTTTTTAGCAAAACAAACAGCTGTTTAGCCCACAGATTTAGAGAGAAGCAGGCAAGCAAGGTACACGAGACTCTAAATCTGTGATTTAGCCATATTTAGATCCTTGATTAGCAACGAACCGTGTGGCATGACACCTGAACAGCTGTCTCGCAGAGATGTTTCATACCGACTGTTTGGCAATGAACTGTGGATCATAATTCCGAAGCAACCGCAGAGAGACAGTGTCAGTTGGTGTCGAACAAACCGATTCATGACAAGATGACTCCATGGATCATAACCACTTTAACAGATGAATCCATCTCGAATACACAAATGCAAAGACGTGATCGCTTGAAGTAGACACAAGTACCCCATAATCTGCCTAAGTACAATCAAATAATTAAGCAGGTACAGCACAAGGAATGACCTAAAATTACTCTCGTTTAAAACTCAAAGCCTGTATGTATCCGAAGTTCAAAATCAAGACCGTTCAGAAATTGCTGTGCAGTTCATAACGGGAACACCAGTGGTTACCATGGAAATCACGACCTCAGCAGTGATTGATTGCGCATGCTTGGAGACCTGACACCCCTTGACGAAAGAAAACTAAACGCAAAGGAGAAGGAATAAAAGAGCTAAGTCTTTCGTTAATTATTTACGACAGATATAAGAGAAGTATGCGAAGAGACGTAGAAGGCAATACGCCTACCTACGCCAGGCATGCGGAGGTCTGCAGGCGATCAGGGAATTCACAGTAAAGGCCCGTTTACACCAAGCGTCAGAGTCAACGCTGCGCAGCTCTCATTGAAAATAATGGAAACAAAAACTCCAGAATGGAGTTGCAACCCATTTTGCAGCGACTCCATTGTGGTCAATGAGAGGTATATCACAAGCGTCATCGCAGCGTTGACCCTGCGTTGACGCTGACGCTTGGTGTAAACGAGCCTTAATCCAGCTGTGAGCCCAGTTGTACGCGATACGGTCATTTTATATTTGCAGAGACATCTGATTTCATATCTATTGTCTCTTTTCGTCAAAGGAAAAGCTTTATTCTCTGCAAGGTTTTAAATTTCGCAATTTTCTTTCAGTTGTCAGTTTTGAGTCAAAATTACAGAAGCAGCATATTTAGCAAAAGTTCCCAGAACCCCATGAAATGAAAAGGAACGTTGGTGTTAGGAATTTTTGGATCAAATAAAAGCCGAGCCAGAGTGGCAGAATGGCTAACAGCATTGTGCTTGTCGGACAGACGGTCATGGGTTCGAGTCGGGAACCTCCACTAATGCTTGCTGATATGTCTGCAGGTATGTGGATAAAAAAAGCTCGGCTGCCATGGTGACCTCCATACAGTCCGCAGGTGTGGCATCAGAGGTGAATCTGAGGACTAGCGCTCAGGCAAGAGTGCAAGTGAGAAATCCACCTTGGCTTTGAAACTCAGGGCAGAAGTCACTAGAAGTCCAAAACAGGGGTATCAGTGGCCCCACAAAAGGGACTTTTGTCCTCAAACATTTTTTTAAGAAAAGAATGATTACGTTTCAACGAAGGCAAAAACTTTCTTTCATCTTTGGCGCTAGTCAGTAAAAACTTATACTGTAACTGGGAAATCTATGAATCCATTTAAGCGACATCGCTTTTCGCTTTCGTACAATATAAATGTACCCTTAGCACTTCCTACCGCAGCGACTTCCATGTCACAAAATTTGGTCAGGTCAATGCAGCACCAGTTGTTGTATCCAGCTGTTCCAGCCGCTCCTCTTCCTTCTCTGTGTTGTTAGTTTGCGCTAAATACCTGATGTTTGTGTCACGTTTTGGTGTCAGGACAAACATTCGCCAGTCATATCGCAGAGATGTTTTCTCTCCGCTCTCAAGGTGCGTCTACACGCAGCGTTTGTCAGACTATTTTTGTCACCGGAACCTTTGATCTTTTTCATATAGTTTAACGTTATGTGTGAACAACGCTATAGGAATGGATTCAACCTTATTTTAAACATTCAGAATGGCTGAAAACAGCTACATGTAAAGGTCTGTCACCGTAATGTTGATGGGTGGCAACGACTTTGTCACCGTCACCGTGAGGTTGATAGATGGCACATTTGACCTGTTTGGATGGGCAACGTAACGGACAGAATGGGTTGTATACCATTTTGACTCTTAACGTAACGTTTGTTATGATGAGAGTGACTGAGTCGTTCGGTGTGAATGGACCTTAAACATGACTTCTGTCTCCCGCAACAAGTTCACAACATGGTTTTGATTTAGTCTAACACTACAAGTCAATTTGTTATTAGATCTAACAAACTATCCTGTAGTACAAATGTTTTTTCACTCGTGAAGATTTATTTTTTAACATGTTCTTATCAGACTCTTTGGGTACATGTGCACTTATTATGCTGCTGAGCACTGATGTACACAGCATAGCACAAAAAGTCCAATTGAATTTGTTCTATTTGTTGCGGTTCGTTTTGTTTACCATAAAAAGCAACACGTTTAACATACAGTAGCGGTTGCTGTGGCAACAGTTGCGGTAATGTTGCTACAGGCCGGTGTTTGTTTACTCAGATGTCACCGGAGAATATAACGGTTCTCGCAGCGTTTTATTTGCAAATACTGGAACCATTATCTGTCTGCATACGGCGCACTGTGAAAGAACAGAGCCACTAAACGGTCTTTTACTGCTGGCTCGATAGAGTCAGCTTATTGATTACAAAGGGGGGGGGCGCATAGTTTTCTGGGAAATGTCTTTGGCAGTTTTATGATAATTAGGCCTATTTTAAGCTGCATTCATTGGTGGGAATTAGGCCTATTTTAACCTGTATTCATTGGTTAGAATTTGTTTACACGAGAATGCTGTCATGACGTCATTTACGTGCCACCAATTGGGTCACCGACGCAATGTCTTTTTGTTACTATTACTTCTATTTGTTGTGGTTCTGGAATCTTTATTCGCATAATTTCAAGTTTTAAGCCTTGTTCACACGTAACGACGCCGTATTTCAGTCCGTTAAAGTTTTAACATCGTGTCAATGATGATGGCGACTTTGATGGGCAGAATTGGTCTGAAACCCATTCAGCCCAAATTTCGGTCCGAATTAGCTAATTGCACACACCTCTATTGGTTGCCATGACGGTGACGGGGTCGTTGTCGTTACGTGTGAACATGTCTTCAATCCTTATTGTGGGGGGCTCCCGATTACAACGAGTAAAACGATACCAAGGAAACTGTTCTTTGTAGCGGGTGCTCGTGGTAACCGAATTTTTCAGCACCGCAACCAATGATTTTGATATAGAGAAATGTACTGGTTGTCGGAGTGTGACCCTCATAAGCGGCCGCTCATTGCAACAGAATTTACCACAGCGAGGGTGGGGGGGGGGGGGGGCGCCAAATGAAAGAGGCAATTGACAATACGGGAAAAATGTGAAGCCCCATTTTGAAATAAATTAATGTCTTTTATACCTTGAGAACACACGAGTCTGGTGAGGATAGGTAGTTCCATGGTGGTCACATATTGTGGAATAATCAATTGAATTTCACATTGAAGGTAATATTCATTGAGT